>MU831820.1:52500-103235 GCA_029204225.1 Diphasiastrum complanatum
TGTTGATGAAAGGTGGTAGGACCGCACACTCTCGGTTCAAAGTTCTTCTAACGGAATTGAATGAGAGCTCAACATGCAACATTTCTAAGCAATGTGCATTAGTTGCGCTTTTGATGGCATGTTGACTAATCATTTGGGATGAGGCTCCCATGGCACCTAAGTATGCTATAGAATGCGTAGATCGATCTCTGCGAGATATATTGAGTATCGACGCTCCATTTGGAGGAGTTCTAGTTGTTTTTGGGAGTGATTTTTGGCAGATTCTACCAGTGGTACCACATGGTAGTTGGGCACAGATTGTCAATGCTTCGCTGAAGTGTTCGCATTTGTGGAAACACATGGAGGTGCATAAATTGACAAAGAACATGTGCGTCATGGGCGTGGAGGGTGGTGATAAGGATGGGCAGTTGAGGTTTGCAGATTATCTGTTGAGTGTGAAAGATTTCAGATCCTTAAGATCCAATCTACTTGAATGATCTTTGGTTAGAAAGAGAAATACACTACCAATTTCACCAATGTAGAAAAATCAGCATCTACACACAATTTGAGATGCAAACACTAATAGAACTTGATCAAACTTGAATGAAATGATTATGTATTGTTGTTGTTTGTACAAAACCAGCAAGCTGTATTTCACACGTGTGGATCTATAAAAATTACAACAAATAAGAATCCTAAAACACTTGAAATGATGAGGGAAACAATAGATTATGATTTCATAAGATTAGCACAAGTTGAACCATCAAAATCCATCAAAAATCTATGCTTGAACCTCACTAAATGGCCCAAATCCTTGAAGAAGGCTTCACACGTGTGAAAGTAAGGCCTCCCACAGTCTGAGTACTGTACACCAAACCTACATTCAATCCTATAATCATTAGTAATCACAAGTACTCAAACAATTATGAACATAGAGAGCAATTGCACCATTATGAGAGAAAAAATATGAAATTGCTTGATTGATTTTGGTGAGATATCATCACCTATATATACATGATCCATCACGGTTTTGGGCAGGTATGAGTAGCCCTAAACCTATCCCTAATCCTAATTTTGGTGGATCTTTCATCCCTACCAAGTTAGGGTTGGAATCTTGGAGATCCCTCAACAATGCAAAAATTACCAAAAATAGCTCCTATTTTTTCTCCCTTGTATCTAAGCATAATTTGGACTCATTCCAAAGGTTCTAACACTAAGGTCTACTTGAGAACATCCTTATGAATGGAATCCTATGCTATTTGGCACGTGTGACAAGCCAGATCATGACCATCTAACTATTTACAAGTCATATGACCAAAACTAGTCAAGCTAGAATTGTGAATTTTTTACACTCCTCCTCACTATCTAGCTTGGTTCAATCATTGCTTTACTAATCACTCCAAGTGATGATCTGAACTTCATAAAAGGTGTCTTTTGAAGTGGTTTAGTAAGTAGATCAGCTACACATTCATTGCTTGGAACATGCTCCAAAGCAATCTCCTTGGCTTGCACCATTTCTCTCACAAAGTGATGGCATATCTCAATGTGCTTAGATCTTGCATGGAAGATTGGGTTAGATGCAAGGTGTTGGGCTGATATATTGTCATTGTAGATGATTGGTGCCTCCTCTGAATCCATGATCTTTAGTTCCACCAATAATCTCTTGATCCAAAGTACCTCCTTTGTAGTGGTTGTCAAAGCTTTGTACTCGGCCTCGGTTGAAGATAGAGATATAGTTTCTTGTTTTTTTGAAAGCCATGAAACCACACCTTCTCCTATGAAAGTTGAATAGGCACTTGTTGATTTCCTATCCCTCTTGTCCCCTGCAAAATCAGAATCACTAAATGCATGAAGGTTAATCACATCTCCTCTATATAGAATCCCAAAATCCAATGTACCCGAGATGTATCTTAGAATTCTCTTAGTCTTTTTCCAATGGATATTCAATGGCTTTTGCATGGATTGGCTCAACCTACATACACTAAAGCTAAGATCTGGTCTAGTTATAGTGATCCACATTAAGGAACCTATAAGTTGCCTAAACAAAGGATGTCCATGAAGGATCTTTCATCATCTTCATTTGGCACTTTTACATCTTGCTCCATTGGTGTGTCAACACTTTTGCATACTTCCATCTTAAACTTCTTCAAAAGACTTTGAGCATAGTTTGCTTGACTTATAAAGATAAAATCAGACCCTCTAAGTACTTCTATGCCTAAGATGAAGTGAAGACACCCTATATCTACCATCTTGAACTCTAAGGATAGATCTATCTTGATTTTTTCAATACCATCAACACTATTTCCACTAATGATGATGTCATCTACATAAATGAGTAAAAGTACAATACCAACATCATCAAATTTAATGTAAAGAGTGGGATCATATTCACTTTTAACAAAATAAAGTGAAATAAGATAGCAATGTAGTCTTGAATTCCAAGATCTCGAGGCTTGCTTCAAGCCATAGATGCTTCTTTGGAGATGGCATACTTTGTTCTCCATTCCATGCTTGATGAACCCTTGTGGCTGCTCCATATAGATATCCTCTTCCAAAAAACCATTCAAGAAAGCATTAGAGACATCCATTTGACATAGAATCCATCCAAAATGTGATGCAAGTGCTATGATTAGCCTTATTGTAACCATCTTGGCCACGGGTGCAAAAGTTTTCTCATAGTCTATCCCTCTCTCTTGAGCATAACCTTTTGCAACTAGTCTTGCTTTATGTTTGTTAACACTCCCATTTGCATTCAACTTAAGCCACTTGCATCCTATTACACTCCTTTGAGGTCTCTCAACAAGCAACCAAGTTTCATTCTCAATCAAGGCATCATACTCATCCAACATAGCTTTATACCATTCTTTGGAGTTCAATGCATCTTCAACATTAGATGGTTCTTCAAAACTAGATAAAGCATAAGAAGTGGATGAGATACCCTCAACTTGCTGTCCTTTGCCTTGATATGTGAGCCTTGATGGCTCCACTTTTGCCCTTGAAGATCTCCTTGGTGTGATAGGTGGGTTTGGTGCTTGCTCCTCCATGAGCTCCTCCTCAAAACCAAGATCTTGCTCCTCGGCCATCTTCTTCTTGATTGTTGGAGCACTTGAGCCTTCTTGAAGCATGTGCATATGATGTTCATCAAAGATGACATCCCTTGAAACAACAAATTTGTTCAAGGATGGGAGATAGACTTTGTAGCCCTTGCTTAGCTTGCATATCCAAGCATGATCCCTCTTGTGGAAGATGGATCCTCCTTGGTTCTTGTTTCCAATGGCACATGCACATAACATATACACCCAAAAACTTTCAAGTGATTAAGATTGGGCTTCTTTCCATACAACACCTCATAAGGAGTTTTGCCTTCAATTGCTTTGCAAGACACCCTATTCATCAAGTAGTTTGCACATACAAGAGACTCACCCCAAAAGGATTTGGGCAAACAAGCATCTAATCTTAAAGCCTTAGAACATTCACATAATGTTCTATTCCTTCTTTCAGCAACTCCATTTTGTTGAGGAGTGTAAGGACAAGAAGTCTCTTTCTTGATCCCTTCCTCCTCACAAAAGGCCTTGAACTCATTGGAGATGAATTCTCCACCATTGTCACTTCTAAGAATCTTGATGCTATGATTATGATGCTTTTCCACAAACAACTTGAACTTTACAAAAGTATCAAATACTTGAGACTTGAGAGTTCTCGGCCAACATGACAACATTAGTATCCACAAATGCATCCAACTTATAAAGTTTGCCAAGTCTAGTGCCCTTAGCCACTATCTTACCCTTCTTCTTGATGAAACATTTATTTGAAGCAAAGTCAACATTGAAACCATTGTCTACCATTTGGCCAACACTTAGTAGATTCTTTGTTATTGTAGGAATGTACAAAACACCTTCTATGTTGATTTTTTTGGAAGATCCTAAGCAAAGGGGAATGCTACCAACTCCTTCAATCTTACAAGCTTCATCATTTTCTGTATAGATAGACTTTATAGGTCCATCATAAGATAAGAGAGAAGAGAAAAACTCCCTTTTACTAGTCATGTGTGAACTAGCACCCGAGTCAATCCACCAAGGATCTTCTCCTTTGCAGCTTGTTGAAGAAAATATGGATATCATGAGAGAGTCCTCATTGAACTCTCCTCCTCCTCCTCTTTGCTCATGTTGGCTTGGCTTTGATCTTGCTTCCTCTTGAAGCATTCCGAGGCATAATGCCCCATCTTGCTACAATAGTAGCACTTCACCTTTGATTTGTCCTTCTTGACTTTGGTGGTTGATGGAGATGCCTTTGAGGGTCCTTCTTGATCCTCAAGCTTTGTAGACTTCTTGAATGTTGATCCTTTGCCTTTGGACTTGCCTTTGCCTTTGGTGAAGAGAGCTTGGTCATCTCCACCTTGGATGGAAAGCCTATCCATCCTCTCTTGCATTTGGCTCCTTCTTGATTCCTCGGCCATGAGTGTGCCTTGGAGTTCTTCAAGTATGGGTAGCTTACCCATAATTGCATATCCCTGAACCAAATTGTCAAATTCAAAGCTTAGTCCATTCAATATGAGTTGAACAAGCTCTTCATCCTTGATAGGGTCACCTATAAAGGCTAGCTCTTTGTTCAATTCCTTTACTCTTAGGACAAAAGTATGTGCACTCTCTCCTTTCTTTTGATAGCTTCTATAGATTTGATTCTTCAAAGCTAACATTCTAGTTTGGTTCTTGGATTCATAGACCTTTTGCAAAGTCTCCCAAGCATCTTGAGCTGAAGTGCAATCTCCTACCTCTCTTAAGAGTTCATTTGCAACATTCATTTTTATGCAATGTAGTGCAACATTGCACCTCTTGATGTATTTGGCTTTTTCTTGAGGATGAATAGGTTCACCCTCCTTACCATTTACAATTTCCATCAGATCTTGCATGATCATGATAGATTCCATTCTAACTTTCCATATGGAATAGTTAGTTTTGTTGAGCCTTTCATTAGTATCCAAAAGATATGCATTTATAGATGCCATCTAGTCTCCTAATCAAGGACTTGACACAAATGAAGGTTACTTCTATTGATTTGATTGAAGGTCTACCTTATCCCACTTCTTAGGGACCTGAAAAGATCAGTAATAGACTTCCTATAAAGATCTAAGAATGATCTCTAACAAAATCAAATCATAGAATACTAGAAACAATGCACTTGCTTGATTGAAGTAGACAATACTAGTAGAATTGCCCCTCTTTCTATAAAGAACATTAAAGCTTCCAAATGGTCTGATCAAGAGTGAATTTCAGCAACCTAATATACTTCCAAAATCACTTGTAAAAGATCTAAATGGAACTTAATGAGGATGCAACACAATCTACTATCCAATCACAAGCAAAAAATGATCAAAATTGATGAAAAATTGATCTAATTTGGTGCATAAGTCAAGCAATGGTTGGACTGAACCTAAATCACTTTAGGAGGTGCCTACTACACCTTAGAACAGCCTTGAAGAGTCCCCAAAACTCTGATCTTCCCTCTCCTTGAATGCTAGAAAGCCTTCTCTATGAAATCACCTCCAAAACTCGCTTAGAAATCAATGCTTGGAGCAAGCAAAACGTTAAAAATTCACAATTCTAGCTTGACTAGTTTTGGTCATATGACTTGTAAATAGTTAGATGGTCATGATGTGGCTTGTCACACGTGCCAAATAGCATAGGATTCCATTCATAAGGATGTTCTCAAGTAGACCTAAGTGTTAGAACCTTTGGAATGAGTCCAAATTATGCTTAGATACAAGGGAGAAAAAATAGGAGCTATTTTTGGTAGTTTTTGCATTGTTGAGGGATCTCCAAGATTCCAACCCTAACTTGGTAGGGATGAAAGATCCACCAAAATTAGCATTAGGGATAGGTTTAGGGCTACTCATACCTGCCCAAAACCGTGATGGATCATGTATATATAGGTGATGATATCTCACCAAAATCAATCAAGCAATTTCATGTTTTTTCTCTCATAATGGTGCAATTGCTCTCTATGTTCATAATTGTTTGAGTACTTGTGATTACTAATGATTATAGGATTGAATGTAGGTCTGGTGTACAGTACTCAGACTGTGGGAGGCCGTACTTTCACACGTGTGAAGCCTTCTTCAAGGATTTGAGCCATTTAGTGAGGTTCAAGCATAGATTTTTGATGGATTTTGATGGTTCAACTTGTGCTAGTCTTATGAAATCATAATCTATTGTTTCCCTCATCATTTCAAGTGTTTTAGGATCCTTATTTGCTGTAATTTTTACAAAACTTGCTATCTTGGTAATGTGAATTGAATTCAACTTTGCCTCTGGTTTTAGACACCTAAACACCTGCAAATGAAGTCACACAACACCAATCTCCAATGTATTTGACTCACTTTGAGTTCTAGAATCAATACTAGATGCTAAGATCCAATCTACACAAGATTTAGATCAAAAATTGTGATCAAATTGAATGAAAACCAAGGATTTAGCTCATTTCAGCCTTTAGGCTTTGATACCATGTAAAAATTATAGCAAATAAGGATCCTAAAACACTTGAAATGATGAGAGAAACAATATATTATGATTTCATAAGATTAGCACAAGTTGAACCATCAAAATCCATAAAAAATCTATGCTTGAACCTCACTAAATGGCCCAAATCCTTGAAGAAGGCTTCACACGTGTGAAAGTACGGCCTCCCATAGTCTGAGTACTGTACACCAGACCTACATTCAATCCTATAATCATTAGTAATCACAAGTACTCAAACAATTTATGAACATAGAGAGCAATTGCACCATTATGAGAGAAAAAAATATGAAATTGCTTGATTGATTTTGGTGAGATATCATCACCTATATATACATTATCCATCACGGTTTTGGGCAGGTATGAGTAGCCCTAAACCTATCCCTCATCATGACCATCTAACTATTTACAAGTCATATGACCAAAACTAGTCAAGCTAGAATTGTGAATTTTTAACAAGATCCAAAAATAGCAAATATAGATCATTCTACACATAGAATTGCAAGCAATCACCAAGATAGTGCACCAATGGATAGTAGAACCCAAGAGAACCATGTATAAGCATGAAATGAGATAGAGAAGAGAGAATATGACTCTCTCCACGAGTTACATCCTTTTATAGCAAGTCCAAACCCTATTTGGCCACTTGGCTTTCCCACCAAAATGCTAACCTTACCAATTTTGGGTCTAGATTCAATGTACCCAACTTATTCAAATTGAATCTACTCAAACTCGCATTCTATCTTTCCCACACTTTCAAAAAGTGTTTATTCAAATGAAATTTAGACTAATGAACTTTGAAAAGTCAACCTCTAAGTCTAAAACAAGTTTTGGCCTCAATATGCCAAATATGAAAATATTGCAAAAATGTGATGAAACTAGTTGAATCTTTCACATTGAGTGTGGGAGATGGTCGTGAGCCCACATCTGTCTCTCTCTCTCTCACTCACTCCGATGCTCTCTCTCTCTCTCTCTCTCTCTCTCTCTCTCTCTCTCTCTCTCTCTCTCTCTCTCTCTCTCTCTCTCTCTCTCTCTCTCTCTCTCTCTCACACACACACACACACACACACACACACACACACACACCGCAAAGGATCCCATTTTGACCGCATGGTCTCTCTCTCTCTCTCACTCACGGTTCTCACGGTCCCTGTGCGGCCAAAATGCTCTGGGTTAACTGCAAACCGCATGGTCTCTCTCTCTCTCTCTCACGCTATGAAGAATGCTAGCTCGCTGATAATGAAGGTTTCGTGCTGTACTTTACGATTATCAGACCGTATGTAGCCATAGGCGAGACCCTTGCAGTGCTGTTTGCAGTTCGTTCACTTTGTTCAGACCGTAAGCAATACTTTACAGTGCGGTTGAGGTTCATTGTGCTTTGTATGTGACTGCAATCGTTGACCTTGCGGCCCTTTGCGATGAAATGCAGTCGTATGCGGTCAAAATGGGATCCTTTGCGGTATGAGAGAGAGAGCATCCGAGAGAGAGAGAGAGAGAGAGAGAGAGAGAGAGAGAGAGAGAGAGAGAGAGAGAGAGAGAGAGAGAGAGAGAGAGAGAGAGACCGTAAGTAGCCGTAGGCGAGACCCTTGCATGCGGTTTAGAGTTTAGGGCTGAGCGTTAACGCCGCACAAGGACCGTGAGAACCATGAGTGAGAGCATTTACGCATCATAGAAACTGTGAGAACCATGAGAGAGAGAGAGAGAGAGAGAGAGAGAGAGAGAGAGAGAGAGAGAGAGAGAGAGAGAGAGAGAGAGAGAGAGAGAGAGAGAGAGAGAGAGAGAGAGAGAGAGATCGAGTGAGAGAGAGAGAGAGAGAGAGAGAGAGAGAGAGAGAGAGAGAGAGAGAGAGAGAGAGAGAGAGAGAGAGAGAGAGAGAGAGAGAGATCGAGTGAGAGAGAGAGAGAGAGAGAGAGAGAGAGAGAGAGAGAGAGAGAGAGAGAGAGAGAGAGAGAGAGAGAGAGAGAGAGAGAGAGAGCGGTCCAGCCAGCCTGCTTGCTATTCAATAATTTGCTCTGATCGATGGGCGACGATCTACGGACTCATCCAGGTGCATAATCTTTATGGATTGTTCAGATTGCTTCTTCAAGCAGTGTGCTTCGTGCAATGTGTAGATAACGTGAGAGAGAGAGAGAGAGAGAGAGAGAGAGAGAGAGAGAGAGAGAGAGAGAGAGAGAGAGAGAGAGAGAGAGAGAGAGAGAGAGAGAGAGAGAGAAAGAGTATGTAGCCAAATGTAGCCATAGGCAAGACCGTATGTAGCCATAGATAGGCGAGACCCTTGCATTCGGTTTGCGGTTCGTTCAGATCGTAAGTAAGACTTTACGATGGGTTGAGCATTTAGGCCGCATAGGGACCGTGAGAACCATGAGAGAGAGAGAGAGAGAGAGAGAGAGAGAGAGAGAGAGAGAGAGAGAGAGAGAGAGAGAGAGAGAGAGAGCATCGTTTCATTCGTTTAGATTGTTTGTAGTCATTGACGAGACCTACCTAGATCTGAAAATCAGCGTCCGTCAAAGACATACTGAATTTCCAAATCATCGGCCACCACCTAGAACGACCGCCATTGCCCGTCAACGACGGGCATTCTTTACTAGTATATATATGTATATCTATATATATGTATGTATGTATGTGTATTCAAACTTATGTATAGTTTTACGCATGTGTATGGGTGATCCTCCTCTCCTCACCCATGCATACACTTTTTCTTGAGTAAAAATGATGGGAGGGGGATGCATGTAAAAAACATGATCCATGGCACTCCTCCCCGTGCATGCATCTAATGGGCATTCAACTGAATTTGAACATTGGTCCTCTTCTCCCTCTTCGTATATTTCCTCTGTTTCCCTCCTATATTCTCTTCAACAAAGCTTGCGTCTCAACAATGAGGAAAGTGTTTCCCTCCTATATTCTCTTCAACAAAGCTCGCGTCTCAACAATGAGGAAAGTGGAGTAGGGATGGCTTTTGTGTACTTCTTAGGAAGTGCGAGAGCATAGAGATCATGCTCCTTAAGGAAGTGTGAGAGCATAGAGATCATCAACCATCTTTATTGTGAACTATTGTGCGATCAAAATCGGGACAGACAGACTATCTATTATGTGATCAAAATCGGGACAGGCAGGGCCAGAGTGCGCGATCTACAGGCAATCTAGAGGCAGAGAGCAGAGAAGAAGCATCCAGCCAGACAACAGAGGAGTGAGTCAAGTGAGTGGCCAGCAGAGAAAAAATCGAATCATGAGCAGGAAGAGAAAAGCCTCTGATTTTGTTAAAGACGAGTCGACACCTGTGAAAGAAGGAAGTTGTTGTAGTTGAGCTTCCCACAAAAGCTATTGAAAAGCCAATAGAGAAGACACTTCAGAGATGATCTATATCACACATTTGTTGGCCGAGGAGCCAGAGAAGTTGGTAGGTCCACTGCTGGCTTGATACTTATGTGACATTGTTGAAGGGGAGAAATGCTAAGCGGTAGGAAGGATGGATAGATAAAGGTGAAACTGTAATCGCTTGAGAGAGAGAGAGAGAGAGAGAGAGAGAGAGAGAGAGAGAGAGAGAGAGAGAGCTCGCGTTTTCTTGTGTAGGTGTTGAGAAAGAACGAAACACTTGCAGATGGTGAGAAGGTAGATTGTGCGATCCCATGCGCAGAACTTGGTCCACCCACCACCAAACTATGCTCGATCTATCCCACCAGCAGCTCTTCTTTTTGGTCCTCCCAGTCCGCTCTTCTACCTTCTATTTATTTCTACACGTGCACATCCTTGAACCAAGGATAATTTTCATCCTTGTGAACGCAGTGGGAGCATCGGAAGCCGAAATTTGATCTTAAGACTTCAATACTTTGTTCATTAGCACTATAAAGCCTGCGACTGCATGTCGCGTCTTGAAACATTTTTCTCTTTTGCAGCCGGATGCTCTCTCCTTCATCTAGCTTCTACTCCATCTTCACACTATTATCTTGAAGTGGTATGGAAAAAAGCTGGTAAAAGGAGAGCTTAGACTAGATATGGAGACAACATGGAACCGAACAGCAAGTTGAAATGACAAAAACAAGTATTGTTACATCAAAATATCTATAAGCGCAGATGTGCCTAATATATCTATCACCTCAAATGGAAAGGAAGGTATGGAGAAGTCGATGAATGAATTTAAGTAAAAGGTGTTGTATTGGTGAATTGAGGAGATGAAAGAAGGCTTCTTATAAATCATGAGGATGTTTTAGTTTCGGCAGATAGTGTAGAAGTTGGATTTTTTGAGGCATGGGCGATTCCAGGAGTGTATCAGTTCACATTTTGTCTTTTCTTTTCAAAATTGGTGGCAATATGAGTTGTTGTTTATTTTTAGTTTCGTCAATTACCAAATGTTGAATACCTATTGTTGCTATCACAAATGAATGTTTGCACGAGGATATCTTGGCCCAGATTTGAAAAATACACACAGTTTTCTAGGTGCATGAAATGAAACACCCATGAAATGAAAGATGTTGTCTTTTTTAATGTAATTGTTGTCAATTTTTAATTTTTAGATTTTGTAAACTCATTGCTGCGATGTGCATTAAGACATACATGAATAAGATTTACATCTGTAGAGAAACAAGAAGATTGTCTGTAGCGTGTGGAATTAGAGATCGGTTTTACTCACAAATGATATGCCAAAATGTGATATTTGATCTTAGGTTATATGATATTTTTTTTTTTTGATATAGTGAAGCAAATCATCTTGATATGGTGCGTATTCAGATAACAAGCTGTAAAAGGTATTTTATTAAATGTAAATTCTTGAAATTTTTTATAATGCAAACTCTTGAAATCTTTTATAATTTATTTATTCTTCGAGCTGATTCCAACAAGTACATGCATGACAATATTTGATTTTAGTTTAATGAAGATTTTTAAAGATCCTATTCAGATAGATGAAGTTTTACGGCTTTTACGGAATTTCTTAACTTTCTTTCAAGTTAAATATTTTCTAAGTATGAGCTCTGATTCATGTGATGTACAAAGCAATATTGCTCTATTTTTTGAGTTCTTTGCATTGACTATATGGATGATTAGTTTAAAGTATTTCTATAATGTGACCCATAATTAGGCATATGTATATATACATATAAAAATGTCTATTGTCCTATTAAGAGGTTGTTTTTCCTGTATAGTCTATTGTATGATACCTCTCTAGCACAAGTAGCAGAATTGCTTAATTATTTTATTTGGAGAAAACCAAAAAACAAGCATAAAAAATGACAAATAAGATTAGAATGTTGAAACAATCTAAAAAGACAAAATATTGCAAAAAGTTCCAAAAAAACACCATTTTATATAAACAATCTCAAAAAAACAAAAAACTAGAAAAAACTAGAAAGAACATTAAAAAAAACCAAATAATCTCAAAAAAAATAAAATTTTGAAAAACCAGAAAATAAAATAAAAAAAATCAAAGAATTAAAAAAAAAACAAAATAGAGTAAAAATAAATAAATTTTTGAAAAAACCAAAAAATAACATAAAAAATTGAAAAAACCTTAAAAAAAACAAAAAAGTATCAAAAATAATAATTTATCGAAAAAACCAAAAAATAACACTAAAGAAATTATAGAATAAAAAAAAAACAAAATAGTGTCAAAAAAATAGAATTTTTAGAAAAACTACAAAATAACATAAAAAAAAATCATAGAATAAAAAAAATAAAATAGTGGCCAAAAAAATAAATTTTCAAAAAGCTAAAAAATAACATAAAATAAATCATAAAATAAAAAAAACAAAATAGTGTCAAAAGAAATAATTTAAAAAAAACAATAAAAAAATGAATACATCTAAAAAAAATAAAATGGTGTAAAAAATACTAAATATTCAAAAAACCAAAAATAAACATAAAAAAAAAAACAAAAAAACAAAACAGTGTAAAAAAAAAAACTTATTCTCCAAAATACAAATTTAAAAAAATAACATAAAAAAATGATAGTACAAATAGCCGTAACTTTTAAAAACACTAGATATTCAAAAAGTGAAAAAAAAAAAGAATTTTGTTAAAAATGGTATTAAATCTTAAAAGAACCGTAATACAAACTTAAACCCTTTGAAAAACTTAAAACCCTACAAAAAAAATCTAGAAAGCATTGAAAGGATTTAACCTTAATTAAAAAAACATAAAAAATGGAATTGTAAACTAGTAAAATAAATACAAAAGTAATAATAACGACAAGATAACAAGTTCACAAAACATATAAAAAAGTCAAGGACTAGGGGCTACGAACTAAGGGACAAGGGCTAGGATTAAGGGCTAAGGGGCTAGGGGCAAGGGCCTAGAGGTAGGACCTAGGGCTAAAAATTAAGGGAGAAATGCTAAGGGCCTAGGTGCAAGGGCCAACGACCAACAACTATGGGCTAATAAGGGCTACGAGTTAAGGGCCACTTGCTAAGGGCCAAGAGCTAAGGGCTAAAGTTTCATAATTTTGTTACAATCTCATAATTTTGTTTATTATACCACATGCATGAACAACATATTCACTTCACCTCTTGCTTGTTTCTGGTCTAAAGATGAATTGTGGGTCGCCCATTAACAGACATTTGCAAACACAGATCTTCACATTGGAATGGAAATATGAGCGCCAACTACCTATTGGAATGAAAAAATGAGTGGCATTTCCAAATTTGAATCAAGCATACAAGCATGGAGATTGGATTGATCATACAGAGTATATAATATAATCAAAGATGAGTATTTTGTTTTGCTTCATAGAATCTGTTCATAGTACTTTGATGCAACTGATTACTCTATTGTTCATCATCTACATGTGGATATCTCTATTGAAATGGCACCTTTGCAGAGAAGAGGAGACAAGGGAATGCTCTTTTCTTTAGTTCATGCCCTTAAGACTTGGAGGCATTATTTGTATGGTGCCAACTTTGAGGTCCTGACAGACCATGAAAGTCTCAGATACCTTTGCAATCAACCTGAGCTCAGAGGTCGAAAAGCTCGTTGGGCAGAGTTGATGCAAGAGTTTGATATGTCTACCAGATATAGACAAGGGAGATTCAATACAGTCGCAGATGCCCTTAGTCGAATGCCTATGTAAACGAACTGAGTTTTACCCAAATCATCTTATTCATCTGTCGCGAACACTTTCTTTTCGGCACTCAAATAACGTCTACATTTGGTATAGTCTAGTACAATAATTGATAGAACTGTATGTATACATATGAGATGTCAGTCCTTGACTGAGGAATTGAGTCTTTGATCTGTGTTCTTGCTTGTAACTGACATAAGTTTCTAACATACTCTAAAACTATTTGTATTCTTTAACCATAACCTTGGACTTAAATTGTTGAGGACTTTTGTCTACAAATGAACAATTTGTGACAATGATTAAGTAATTGTCTGCACAAACACAAATACATCGAACATTTCTCGACTTTATGTTGACAACTTAATCAGCCGGAGTGTAGTACTGTTGTATTACTCTGATAACATCTCACCTGTAGAACGCATTTCATTTGATTTGATAGAGACAAGACTGTTGTTCTGAAATTATTAATACTACACACCCCCAATACAAGTAATACTGGTTATTTTCTAATGTCTGTTGACAACCAGAATAACTCTCAAATCCACTTCACTCGAAATAAATCATAATTGTGCCAAATACATAACTTTCAAACACTATCCTCTAAGGGTTCGACATTATTTACTACAAAATCTATATTAACCTTGTTGGTATAGTACAACATATACCATTTTTTGGCACCGTTGTCAGGGATAGCTTAGGAAAGTTATAAGAAAACTATCACTTCCATCTCCATTCCTAGTGTATGTCAAATAGAGAATCCCGATTAGAACGATATCGTAAGCTTAGAGAGAAATTTTTACGAATACAGAGTGAGAGTGAGAGTCAAAGAAATCTTGACGAGATCATTGTGCAGTTACTTGAACTCTTAATTAGCTTCGGTATAGAGGGTCTTGTTGCACATTTCACTTCTATTTCAAAAATTAAGTATGAATATTTTAAAGGGACTATTTTAGATGATGCAGATAGCTATGTCTCGCAATTTGAGTCAATTGCTAATGCAAATAACGAAGGATCTGACGTAGACAAACTGCGAATCTTTCCTAGTTTGCTGAGAAAACAGGCACGTATATGGTACAATCAAGTTGAACTGGGCCGTGTAGGAACCTAGTTACTATTGAAAGATGCGTTTTTGAACTAGTTCAGAAAAATTAGTTATAAATCTAGAATTCTCGGATGTCTGAACAATGTTCAGAAGAAAACTAAAAAATTATTTCGAAAATATACATGAAAGGTCAAGAATCTTATAGGAAAACTAACTGGTATATATCCCCTTGATATGCAAATCGAATGATTTTTGGCTAGTTTACCGCCAAAGATCTCATAAGTCTAATATTGATTCTAGTGATAGTAAAGATGATTCAGATACTGACTCAAGTTCCAGTTCTTCAAGCTCGGAGTCTGAAAGCAATGATTCATCGGAATCAAAAGATGATAAAGGAGATAAAAGAAGTAAACGACAATCCAAATGGAAGGACAACACGAAAACTATTGAGGGTCATCAACTTCTAAAGTTGAAAAGCTATGGAAAAGTATTATGCCTGATCTTAGTAAAAAGTTTAATGATTTGAAAGTGCAGATCTCTGAAGTTGCAAACAAAAGACCAAAAACTTCTTCTTCCAACTCGGGAATGTGGTGTATGAAAAGTGGAACCTCTGGACATACTAAGGAAGACTGCAACACTGTGAATGTAAAGTATATCGAAGATCCTGCCCAGGAGGTACTCTTTATTTTTCAGAATGATGCGACTACTAATTATGTTCAGGGAGCTGCAGCATCAGCCTAGCAGGATAGACCAAAGTTCGCACCAAGAAGACACAATCCTCCTAAATTTGTTGGACCAGTGATGAAGTCACAAACCACGACTAAACCAGTGTCGGACAACTGTTACAACTATGGAGAGCCAGGACATTTTTCACCTGACTGTCCTCAACCACAAAAGCCGATTGGTTATGTATTGCTATGCTCGAACTGTAGGGAGCCTAGCCACTGATATCCTGACTGTCCTCGACCACAGAAGCCACAACCTAAGTATCAGTGTGTAGCAACACCAGCTACTGTAGACTCGAAAGCAAAAGCTTCGACTGATGCTATTGTGCAGAGGATTGATATAATTGAAGAAAAATTGGCAAAGACAAAAGACCAGTTTTGGCCAAGTGATGTAGAAAGTGTTTATGCCATAAGAGTATGCAATGCTTCATTCTCAAATACCAATCAAAGTAGCTGGTGGATCGCAATCCAGCGCCCACCCTTTATCATTCTATTAGTATGAAAACCCAAAACAAGCCATGAAAATATCAACCAATAATGAAAACAAGAATGTATCATACCATAATGAGTAATGATGATGATCGTCTGCTCGTACATGGGTGCTACAAAGCGTAAGCCAACATGAAGAGAGGGAGGAGGAGAAGGAGGAAGTGTAGCACTGTAGTAGTGACACTCTTTCTTCTATCATTTGCCTTTCCCTTGCACCAACCTAGCTTGTGGAAGAGGTAAGTGATCTTGTTCATTGGATATGATAGGGCATATCCTAACCATTGAAAAGGGAGGCAAAGCCCATTGAGAAGTTTTTTGAATTTTAAAAGAAACTCTTTTTTGACGTAAATTTGTTTTTGTGTGTTTAGATGACTTCGACAAAGCGTAAATAACCTGACGAGATATCATTGAGGAAGATTCATGAGAGAGAGAGAGAGAGAGAGAGAGAGAGAGAGAGAGAGAGAGAGAGAGAGAGAGAGAGAGAGAGAGAGAGAGAGAGAGAGAGAGAGAGAGAGAGAGAGAGAGAGAGAGAGAGAGAGAGAGAGAGAGAGAGAGAGAGAGAGAGAGAGAGAGAGAGAGAGAGAGAGAGAGAGAGAGAGAGAGAGATATTCATACTCCCAAATTTGTGAAAAAAAATCAAAGTACACTAATTGATGTGCATTTCCAACATTGAGAATGTATTTTAAACTAAGGTAGCTAAACAGTGCATGTGATTATGCAGCAAAGCTATTGGAATTTGAGAAAAAGTGTTGAGAGCTAAGAGAATTAGTAGGTGATCAGTTAGGCCAACTAAATGCAAGGTATATCCATCTTTGGTTGTCACAAGAGATAGTAGTTGCATCCACCTCTGGTTGACCTAAATCAACAAGCAATTTTCGTAACCATACCGATTCCTGTGTAGCATTGATGAGTGCACGATATTTAGCCTCTATCGAAGATAAGGCTACTGCTTTTTGTTGCACCACAAAATTGTCGTTGTACCATAGCTGAATGTATGACCACTGGTAGATCTTTTGTCATCAATATTACTTGCCCAATCAACATTTGTGTAACCTACCAACATTGGCACTTCAGGCTGATCATACCTTAAACCAAAGTTCAATGTCCCTCGAATGTACCTGAGAATATGTTTAGTAGACTTCCAATGTTCTTAACTAGGATCTTGCATAAATTGACCAACAACACCAACAATATAAGAAATATCAGGTCACATGTGTGTCAAATAGATCAAACCACCCACCGGCTACATGTACAAATAAGCATCCACATTTTCAGATTCATCATAGGCAATAAGCTTTGTGTTGAAATCCATTGGTGTGCTCAAAGACTTACAATCCTACATATTGAACTTGCTTCAATCCATAAATAGCTTTGTTGAGCTTGCAAACAAGTGAATGGCAAAATAATCATAGTACTTAAGTTAGATGAGTCAGAAATTGTAAAAGGGGAGCAAAAAATATGAATGGTGCACTATCACAAACAGAGGACCAAGAAAATTTCAGATTCAGTGTCCAGTCAAAAAATGATATATGGTGGTTGGCAGCGTTTCAAGTAATTAGCCTCATTATTACATTACATTCATTGAATAGTTTTAATTCTTTGTTAACTAAGTCTGATTAATTCTTTGGACATGTGTTGAAGGAGGATCATGATATATTATCATGGATATTCTCAAGGACATCTTATCCTAGGATCATCAAAGGCCATATGGATGCAGGAATTTTCAATGTTCCAGGAGTTGGAGACTTCAATGTTGAATGGCACTTAGCAGGTGATTTGAAAACATTGCAATGTATGTATAATGTCTCTCACGGTGCTACATCAAAACACCCTTGTTTGTACTGCATAAAAATGACAAAAGATGTAACTAGGACTATAGGAATTACTAGAGAATATGCAGATCCAAACTGGAAACCTGTGCTGCCTATCCGCTTGAAAAATGTGCATGTTTGCTCTCTTCATGCAGAAGTTAGATTAATAGAAAAGATCATTTATTTTCATATAGTTTTTGCTTGGAATACTAAGCCAGCATTATCAACAAAGGAAGCTATCTCTCGATTAGAAGATATTTTACCAAAGCAGGACTTCATAAGGGACATGTCAAAATTCAAAAAGACGAAAAGCTTTCAAGAAAGAATGGGAATATGCCAACTAAGCCAAGCATAGGAGGAGCAAAAGGAAATCGATTCCTATCAAATCATACTGGTAAGGCTTCTAATATTCAACACTCAGTCTGGACAGAGAAGTCACATTGGCAAGCATGAGCAGCATTTCATTGAAATACACAACATGGAGGAACCAATGAAAAATGAAACTACATTTGTCAATTGTTTCAATGGTTTTACCGCAGAGTTCAGATTCGACATATAACAAAGTCCACACAATACAACAAGTTTAGAAAAGCATGCAAGTTCATACAGGAAGAGAAAATTAGATGATTGCTGAGTAGAAGATAACAAAGACATTCAATCATCATTGTTATCAAATCATAACATGTTCAAAATTGCTAAGAAATAATGTCCTTTATTGATTATTTGCGGTTCATGAGCCAGAAGTTTTCAGAATACAAGGATCGCAATGATGCATGTGTGGTGGAAACCACAAAACTTGTCGAATATCTTTCCAAAGAAAAAATGATATCAAGATCAATGTATAGCCAATAGGCTTTCCTTGCCAACCACTTTCGATTCATCTATATCAACTTCGATCGATGAGGTCGAAATGGATGTAGAGTTATTACCCCGGAGGTTTTGTGGGCGAAAAGTTGATGCACCTCTGGTTGATTCATCCCATGTAGAGAAGTTGTGTTGGACAAGTTCGTTGCAATGCGGCCTCCAGATGAAGATGTTGTGGAGGGTTCCATACCTATTTGAGTGGCAAAAGTTGTTGAAGTGAAAAAAAACTCAGAAGGCTTGGCCACAGAGTTTAAAGCATTATGGTATGAACCAAAATTTAATCAACGACGTAGAAACTGAAGACAAGTTCACAACTCGGAACTTCACAAAAATTGCTTAGAGAAAGAATGGATTCTGAACAATGACGAACCACAATATATGGATGTAGATACAATTGTTCATGCATGGAAATCAAAGGCAAAAAAAACAATTAAAGCACATGGCTATACTGTGGAAAAATCAATATCTATTCCGGAAATATCAGTGGCACACATCAAAGAATACCTGTCCAAATTATCCGATGAATGTGCATCTAATATTGATGAGTAGAATTCATGATCATTGTAGTTGTAGAGTCCTGGATACAATCTTTGTTGCCATAATTATTGGACTTGTAATGTATTTAATTTAGTAAGTGTTGGCAGATTCCGAATCTGCAACAAGGCCAAATTTGGCTCCAAAAGACGTGTAATTCCTTCTGTAAATTCAGTTGTAAGTCTAGTTTGGAAATTTTGTAGAAAGTCGACTTTTTGTATGCTAGGGTGTGGGCATGTCACCCTATTATAAGTAAATCATATTCCATGGCATGTGTATTGTAAGACCATGAGGAATCATGATGTAGAAAGTTTAACGGCTTTTAGAAATTCTAAAGTTGAAAATAGTTTCTAATTCTCAACCTTTAGAATATTGAAATAGTAAATCACTAGTCTAAAAGGTTAAACTTCTACAAATTTGTCTAGAATTGCACCAAACTTTTGCATCTTTGGTAGTCTTCTCCTGATTAATGTAGGGCTTGGCCCAAGACCATTAATTATAAATATGAACTACTTTTAGTGCCAAATGACAGATTGTGATTAAATTTCTATGAGAGTTCTTATAATACAGCTTGTTCAAAGTAGTATATGATTCAGTGATGTTAATCTTTCTTTTCAATATCAAATTATGTTTATGTTTGTTTTGAAATTCTATATCAATGTTTATTTTTAAAAGTTGTCTATGTTATTCAGATCGACAATTGTATTAGGTGCTCATAGCTATTGGACAAAAGCATCAATAAATTTTAGAAACTTAACTAAATTGTGACTTGTTGATCAAATTTGTCTTGTTTGGCTTATAGTTGTATTGAAATGAAATTCAAACTTGAGAAAATCCCACTTCAAGAATTAGTAAGTTTTTATTGTTTTTCTTATCTGACTCTTTTGGTACCATGTGTAGAAAATAGTCCTAAATAATCTAAAAAGTCCAAAATTAATTGAGACAGTGTTTCCAGCATGATCAATTCAGACTACTGTCAAAAATTTTGTATATTTCTAAACTCTCTACAAATCTGTTATCAATAAGTAGAATTACAGATTTAGGTCATAAGGTGGAGTTTGAGTTTGATCAATGTAGAATTATCAATAGGAATAATAAGATCTTTGCACTCGGCAAGAGGCATGGATACTTATATAGATTGACACATTGTTATTTTGATTCTAGTCAAGCCTTGAAAATATTTGTTCTTGTCAATAAAGCATTACTATGGCATCATCGCTTAGGACACTTGAATTATACATCTGTTTCGAAATGCCCAAACAATCCCTTGCACTTGATCTAGACTATCCTTTTGGCAAAGTCGATCTCCTTGTCTGCCATAGCTGCATCCTTGGAAATCAGACTAGGATTCCTTTTAGACCGAGTCATAGGCATGCAACAAAAGGTCTGTTAGATGTTGTTCATTCAGATATATGTGAACCTATGCAAACTCCATCATTGCTAGATGCAAAGTATTTCATTACCTTTATTGACTGACCTCAGTGCTTTGATTCGTTTGCTAGTTTGATTCTCAGCATGCTCTTTGAACTATCTGAATTTGATGAAAGCCTCTGATTTCTGTTGAATGAAATAAACAACTGTTCTTCTAGAGAATTCATCAGTAAAGGTAATGAAATACTTTGCATCTAGCAATGAAGGAGTTTGCATAGGTCCACATATATCTGTATGAACAATATCTAACATATCTTCTGCTGCATGTATATGGTTTGATCTAAAAGGAATCCTAGCTTGCTTTCCAAAGATGCAACTATGATAGACATGGAGATCGACCTTACTAGAAGGATAGTCGAGATCAAGAA
The DNA here is from genome assembly GCA_029204225.1 of Diphasiastrum complanatum. Taxonomy (NCBI): domain Eukaryota; kingdom Viridiplantae; phylum Streptophyta; class Lycopodiopsida; order Lycopodiales; family Lycopodiaceae; genus Diphasiastrum; species Diphasiastrum complanatum. The sequence goes on from MU831820.1 coordinate 73,307, forward strand.
CCATGAATTGTCTGGACATGTTCATAACAGATGCATGATTCAAGTGTCCTAAGCGATGATGCCATAGTAATGCTTTATGGACTAGAACATAGGTTTTTTAGACTTGACTAGACTCAGAATAGCAATGTGCCAATCTATATAAGTAACCCTAAGTGTTACTGAGTGCAAGGATCTTATTACTTCTATTAACAATTTTGCATTCATCAGATTCAAATGCTACCTTACGACCTAAATCTATAATTCTAGTCACTGATAACAGATTTGTAGAGAGTTTAGGAACATATAAGACCTTTGATAGTAATGTGAATTGATCATGCTGGAACCGCAATCTTATAGTACCTTCACCTTCAATAGTGTGAGTACTATTGTCACCAAGACAATAGTACTCTGTGTTGTAAGGAGTGTAGGAGTTGAAGATCTCACGTTGATTGGTCATATGTTGAGTTGCTCCAGAATCCAGAAACCATGAATCATCCAAAAATGTGCTTTGATCTTTGACCATGAATGCACCTTCGTCCACTTCGACCTGGGGAGATGATGAAAATGTGTTTGCTTGTTGATCAAGTTGCTTGGCTGCATTCTTCGCTTGGAGAATTCGGCAATCCTTGATCTCATGGTTATTGCGCTTGCAATACCTACAAAACATCTTCTTTTTCGATTGTGGATTCGATAATTATTCTTGACCTTGAGTCAGCTTCTGATTCGTTGTAGCCTTCTTGGAGCTTTTCTACTTCTGTCACTTCGATCCTTTGTCGACATATAGAGCCTGAGAGGAGAAAGTAGAAGAAGTGTCTTGACTTATTCTATTATCTTCTTGCAGCAACATAGCAATAACTCTAGTAAGAGTTAAGTCTGAGTGTGTCGATATGATCATCACCCAGTTCTCATATGTAGAGAGCAAGCTTGAAAACAATGTCATAATTGCATCTTGATTGTCTATGACTGATCCAACAACGGCCATCTGTTGGAAGAGATTCTTAAACTGGCTAATGTGACTTTGAAAAGAATCACCAGTAGACATTTTGAATGTGTAGATGTAACTTAGTAGTTATGTCCCTCATGTCATATAGTGAGTTCAAGATGTTCCAAATGTCTCTTGACGTTTTAGCTTCAGCTATGTGTCCAATCTATGTATATGATATATTGAGGATAATAAGTGTGAAAGCTTTACTGTTCTTCATTTTCCACTTTGAGTCATCGTCTTCAAGTTTTACTTCTGTACAACATCCCATAATTCGCCGACGATTAGCAAGGTCTTCATCTTAAATTTCCACAAATGATAATTGGATCCATTCAGCTTGTCTACGATAAGACCAACTTTACTTTGGAAATCCATCTGGAACTTAGTCTGTCGATTGTATTGATGATGCTAAGATGTGGTAATGCCAACAATAGGAAATTAATTCTTTGATACTGAAAGGTTAAAAAGAAGTAAAGAGTATGATATCAATTTGATGTCGTGAAAGATATCAAGTATTAGAGCTTTCACTCTGATATCATGTTGGAATCAGATTAAGAAGTAGTGAAATTGCTCTAATACCATGTTTGAAAGTGGTGTGTAGAAGATAGGTCTAGTTCGAAAAGAAACGAATGAAAATAATTCGTGTGTCTGCAAAGAAAACTTTTCGTGCATGGTGGAATAAACTATCGTCATCTTTCCAATACATGACTACGCGTATCAATATTAAACAAAACAATAGTGATAGAAATCACGTTTGAACTTATAGTAACTAACTTTGAAATCGCCAGTACTACAGTGATTACGTAGCCAAACAATTAAGCATCGAAAATTATCAAACAAATAATTAGTCATGAATTGTTCGCAAATTAGTCGCGAAGAAATATAAAAACACATACATTCTGAGATGAAAACTGAACGCAATAAATGATAGTATTAATTCAATATGAAAACGTAACAGAAGTAAATGAGTACAATAAGTTGCGGATCGAAGCCACGTACTCTATGCTATCTCTGAGCGACTAAAAAATGAAAATCTAAATTAAGCGCAATGCTGATAAGCAATAGTGCAGTAACAATATCTAAAACAACCCTAAGAAGTGAGCTAGAATGTTCATGAGTGTTCAAGCTCACATGTTTGAGAGAGAGAGCTAACTATTCAAAGGCTTGATCATAACTTAAAAATTGTATGAATATGAACAACTCTTTATACTAAGAAATTAGGTCATCAAATGTGATTGCCAGTTGGCTGGTGATCCGTTGGCATCCATCCGGTTCCTTGTCATTGATTGCTGATAAGCGGTGAAATTGGCCGTAAACGTTCTGTCTGCATAAATGAACCAAAACTGTAGCTTTGCATAAATGAACTAAAACAACCACATGCGACACTATCAGATTTTTTGTGAAAAATACAAAAAATGAGAAGGTGCCCTTAAATCTCATTTAGGGTTCCCCCACACTTAGCCAGTGTCATTTTCTTAACATTTGAAGCTCTTCTGAAAAAGCAAAAAATGCAACATTGTGATTTTACATGAGATTTCTATCAGGTGGAAAATGCGAAAAAGAGACACTGCATTTTTTCAACGGGATTCTTGACAGGCAAAAAAGATGACACTGTTTCAAACTCCGTGTATTTCTGCAGACTGTGTAAAAACACTTGTAATTTTGCAGACTGGTATAAAAACACGAGAAAATCTGCAGAACTGGATAAACAATGGATGAAGATTAAGACCGATTAGTCGATAGGTAAGAAGGAGAACAATCCAACAAAAGGTTGTTACCTTTGCCTTGATGTCCTCCTTGACTTTTGACTTGAAGAAGGCTCCATCAACATTCAAAGTATCATCAACATTGTCATCAACATCAAGAATGTTAGATTCAATCACCACATCACTACTTGAAGAAACCTTTGGAATGTTTCCTTCATAAAAAATGATATCTCATCCTAGGACCACTTTTTTAGTTGAAAGAATATAAACTTTGTAAGCCTTGCTCACCTCACTATAACCAACAAATATACCTTTTTTTGAAGGTGGATCCTCCTTTGTCCTATTATCAAGAGTAATGTTGATATATCAAATGCATCCAAAAGTTTTGAAAAACTTGACACTCGGCCTCCTACCAAATAACATCTCAAAATGTGTCTTCTATCCAAGACAACACTCGGCCACCTATTGCATAGAAAATTTGCACAAAACAAAGCTCCACCCCAAAAAGATTTAGGAAGATTTGCAACTAACCTCATTGCTTGGCGCCTTCACACAAGGTTCTATTCTTCCTCTCGGCCATTCCATTTTTTTGTGGTGTCCTTGGACTTGTGAGCTCCCTCTTGATCTCATTTGCAACACAAAATGCTTTGAACTCAGTAGAAATGTACTCGCCACCATTGTCACTCCTCAAGCACACACATGCTTCGGTCCACACCGAGTCGTTCACGAGCTCCAATTGGATGCACTGATACCAATAATACATCTCCCAAGACCTCCAATCATGATTGAGCACCAAGAATACAATAAGGGAGTGCAATGGACGAAACCGTCCCAACCAAACCTAGACCGTCCGATCTAGCCCCCGAGCACTAGGGAGTATGGCAAATCTCAATGATAGTAAGTGCTTACCAATACGACAACATAATGGCCGCAGACTCTCAACGATCCCAATGGACACAAGAGAGGGTGTATATAGAGAATAGCACCCTGCCTGCCCATGCATTGAGTCCACATGTAAGCATGCTATCAACTCATGCCTAACTCCCATGCATGTCCACTGCATGTAGGTACCCCTAACTCATAATAGCAAAGACCCATGCATAGACACAATGCATGTACATTCTATACGATATTAGGATGCAACACACATGCCTATACCGCATGCAGGCATAGCCCATGGTCCTACTTAGCCATTATCCAAATTAGGCCTAGCCCTACATCTAAGACAGCCCCCCATGGTACAAACTCCCATTAGGGCCATAACACTTTCTCTACTTTCTACTCCTATTTGTCTATCCCTCTGATGTAGGAGTTGGTAGTGTTAAAGTGGATTAGAGTTAGGGAAAAGAGTAGAATGCATCTAAATCTAGCCACTTGACATACTTAGGTACCTATCTAGTGTTCTAACCCTCTTTGACAGGCGGAAGGACAACTCACCATCGAACCAACCCGCCCAACAATAGTGCAAAACCTAGAGAGGGAGTACTCATAGGGCCACACAGATCACTATGTATTAGTTCTAGAACGGACTTAGCTCTAGTGGCTTGTCCTTTTGGTAATCTTGATCTAGGATGTTTGCCTAGTAGGCACATCTCACAGACATGTCGAATGTCGGTGGAGACATCATTAAGATTTAAATCCTTGACCATGCTATTAGATGCATATACAAGTTTGATCTCATGTTTAGATGTCCTAATCTTCGATGCCATAATCAGGCATTTGAAGTATTTGAATTACTCAAATTAGTAAAAAGTGCATATTCGTGACCTAGAATGTAGAGATTACCTTCTCTGTTTGTAGAGAAGATTTCTATGTCGTACTTGTCCAGAATGGTACACTATTTTGATGTGAACATGGCCTTGTAGCCTTGAACAGTGAACTTGCTGACTGGCAATAAATTCTTGGTAAGTTTGGGTATGTATAGTACATCCTTGAGCAAGATCAGTTTGTCATTTAGAAGATAAAGGCGAAGAGGTCTTTTGCCCTCAATCTACAGTGTACTTGAGTCACCGCAGTAGACATATTTTGAATCTACTGGTGTGAGGTCTTTGAATAATGGCAGAAGAGTCTGGTCTTAGGCTTTTGATGTTGTTGATTGTGCTATTGTGATTGCTGGTCTGAATCAATTTGCTCAGCTTTTGTCTTCTTGTCCTTCGAAGATTTTTTCTTTGGGAGCTATTGCTTATTCAAATAAAGAGCGACTGTCTTCGTATTTGATGTGGATAAGCTCTTCCTTCTTACTTCTTCCTGCAATAAACTTGTTGTCACCTTTTGTAGAGACAGGTCAGGAGTATTGCTAAGTAGCAGTACTAGATTGTCGTAAGAGAGAGGAAGACTAGACAAAAGAGACATGTTAGCATCTTCGTCTGATGTTGGCGAACCTACTGCAGCTAATTGATTGAGTAGTTGTTTGAATTCGTTTAGATGATCAGTGACTGAGGTCCCTTCGCTCATCTTGAGTGATAGAGACTTCTTCCTCAAGAAGCAACGAATCGATACATCCGTTGTCTCATATAGACTAGTAAGAATGTCACATGCCTCTTTGGAGTTAGAACAATTAGCTCAGCACGAGCTATTTGGAAATCTTTAAGATTCAGAGATACAATGGCTAGAGCTTTGCCATCCTTAGCTTCCCAGGCGATCAGCATGTCAGGTTCAGTTGGCTTCGCCATTGAACCATTGACCCCAGACTTCTTGTTATGTGAGTATCATCTTCGTCTTGAACTTTCACATGTGGAAGTTATCACCATTGAGCTTGTTGATCAAGCGGATTTTTGAAGATGTTCCTTGAATGATCTAAGTACAGTAAATAGTTTTGAATACTAACAATAATTTGGAACGTCAGCTCTGATGCCACTATGTTGGAGTGCTCTCGAACAGATTAGGTGTGGAATAAGAAACACAGCTCCAACATAGAAAACATTACAAGGTCTTTACCAAACTACAGTATGAACATTGACTTAGATCGAATGGAGGAATGTCTTGGTAGTTGTCAGAGACAACCACGAAGGGAGCGAACAATTAGGCGTGTGAGACAGCCATGCTTCCTTTGAGATTAGACATTCCGAATTGAGTGAGTGTCAACAGAGAAAGAAAATTATCAAAAAGTACAATACACATAAGAAGAATAGAGAATTTGAATGAAGCAGAATACAACGATCAAATCACAATCCTATGCCCAAGAATGGTTCACAATAATGGCGCACTGTGTGCAGTGATCTTACTTAGCTAGTCATAGATTAATTAACTATCTCTATTTTCTGAATGGCTTTCACTCTCTCTAAGATCTTTGATCCTATGGAATAAAATAATTAAGACGCAATCAAGTTCGCGCAGGAACTCTAATTCACTCGTCTCCACTTTCATGTGTATAATCACAGATTGTCTCATCATCATTTATGTGAGTTGTCGTTATGTATATATACATGGAGCTGTGTGGGCAACGAGTGTGAAACAATGCAGTTACTGAAAAGTGCTAAAGTGAACTGTGACGTGGTCTGCGTTTGGACAGGGCAGTGTGGATGACGTGAATCTCGAACTCGAAAACTTTGAGCTCATATGTGATCGAAGAGGATGTAGTTGAATATCTCGAACTCGAAGAGTTCGTCGTTGATCCCGCTTCTGCTCCAGTTGCTTGATGCACAGACGTTCAACAGCTTTAGAGAATAAGACTGCAAAGTTGTCATAGAGAGAGAGAGAGAGAGAGAGAGAGAGAGAGAGAGAGAGAGAGAGAGAGAGAGAGAGAGAGAGAGAGAGAGAGAGAGAGTGTTTACATCCCTATCACCTAGTTCCGACTTTTCTGTCTGATATCAGTTCGACGCGTCCGACCTACATTCTATAGCTGCTGACTTTCCACGCGCACATTGATCCGATATTGGGTCTGCGAATGGCCTTTGGTACTAAGTGAAAACTAAATGAAATATTCTAATTTTCAGAGGGAATATTTTACATTCTCCCTTTGGCGTGGCGGCCATGCCGCTTCTAATCTACAAAGATTTCAAAGTGTGTGATCGTCCAAAAAAACAAAGATTAGCATGGGAAAAGTATGAAGACTCAAATTCGATCCAAAAACTTAACACAACAAACAATGGCCTATACTCACCTGCTCGTTGATCCGCTATCGACTATCGACTTTCATTCTCGGATTATCGGTTCAGCACCCGCCTCCTATACTATGTCACTTCTGATTTATACACATGCGCGCTGTTCTGATACTAGGACATCGCATGGCCCGCACCAAACAAACTGCCCGCCTTCATTATGGCCCACATCAATGGTTCCTCTTGGTCTCCGATTATGTGTCGCCAATAGTCCAAAATATGTCTAAGTTGAGTACGAATGAAAACAAAGAGAATGAGAGGTATACCTAAGAATGACAAGAAGTTCCTAAACTATAGGGATTAGTTAGCTACAATTTATGACTATTGTCGTCAAATCAACCTCAAGTGTACAAATACAGGCACCAAAAGAGTGTTCGGGCAGTAACTGTGGTCCAATCACAATCGTTTGTATTGCCCGGCAGGATTTTTGAAAATCACCAAAATTTGGTTGGGAAAGGCAAAACCAATTTCCGTCTGTCAACCACTGTTACAGTTCATCACATATGAACACCATGGATTGGGCCACTTAAGCATTGAAAGCGTGCAAAGTAAAAAAAAGCATCTTGACAAAGGGCCCATTTTGAGTTCTAATATACGCTAATGAGAGAGAGAGAGACTCTGTGTGTGTGTGTGTGCATGCTGAGAGGGAGAGAGTGGAACGGGGGGGTGAATCAATGAAGCGTCAAGTGTTTGGATGCATAATTCTTTCTAGCAGAACTAATCTGTAAGCTGTGATAGACAAGTACATCAAGGTGCTGATTTTCCTTGCGACAATGGCAAAATAAGCCTAGCTCCGGTTGTGAGAAGGCATTTATCAATCATTGCAGCCCACCAGAGATCTCCATGACATAGCTTTATTAGTAGCAAGCAGCTGTGACAGCCTAATGACACGGCGTGAGGTACAATGCAAGTAGATTAGCTGGAAACCCATTCCATGGATCCTGCAGCACCTAACATGTTTCATTCTGTCAGCAAGCGTTTCTATAGCTGCTACATCAGACATGCAACTCCTAACATTCAAGGAAAATCTTGTGGATGATGAGGGGAATCTGGGAAACTGGCGATGATCAGACTTTTCTCCTTGTAACTGGAATGGAGTGATCTATAGTTCAACCACCAAAAGTGTTGTTGGGTTACATCTTACAACCCAAAACCTTTTAGGTTCAATCTATTCAGACGCTTCATGTGTGTGTGTGTGTGTGTGTGTGTGCGCTCGTGCGCTGAGAGGGAGATTAGAGCGGAAGGGCAAAGAGAGAGAGAGAGAGTGTGTGTGTGTGTGTGTGTGCGCGCGCGCTCTGAGAGATGGAGAAAGTAGAGGGGAGAGAGAGAGAGAGAGAGAGAGAGAGAGAGAGAGAGAGAGAGAGAGAGAGAGAGAGAGAGAGAGAGAGAGAGAGAGAGAACTGCTTAATGGTGAAAGCACGAATAGTTGGAGGGGTGTCCTATGTGGGCTGATTCCGTGATCGATTTGTATGGGCGCGACCAGGCAAAGGTCCGTTGGCAGGACCATCTCAAAGGGGGACCTTGTCTTTGTTACTTGTTAGTAAACTTGCCTGAGTGTCTTACTTGTATGTATTTGTGGTGAGTCTTAGTACTCGTGCTTTGCTTGGTTTGCATGATTGCTTGTGATACAAGGAGCTGATGGCTCGAGAAGGAACCTTTTCTTTTGAAGGCTGATACCATCAAACAAAGAGGACTACAGAATCAGTGGGACGGATTTGCAGTTCAAGTACTCACACGTGAACGGCAACAAAACGACTCAATGTTTGCAAAGGATGGATGGCTAGCCTGTTTCTTGGGTTAGTTTCATTTGCGACAACGCCCACCAGACGCAAGCAGGAAGTCAAAAGTTGGAAAGGGCAATTTCAGGGGAGATATTTTATGGAGCAGTTGGTCTTCATTTTGGGACGGCCACCTTCGAAACTGAAACTCACTGAGCATGGGCGGCATCCAAAATCTGTGGGGCGGATTTGCAGTTCAAGTACTCGCACGTGAACGGCAACGAAACGACTCAATGTTTGCAGAGTAGATGTTGGTTTGCCTGTGAGAGGGTTAGAGTTTGAGGAGGATGTTACACCAAGCAGGATGGATGGCTAGCCTATTTCTTGGGTTAGTTTCATTTGCGACAACGCCCACCAGACGCAAGCAGGAAGTCAAAAGTTGGAAAGGGCAATTTCAGGGGAGATCTTCTATGGAGCAGTTGGTCTTCATTTTCGGACGGCCACCTTCGGAACTGAAACTCACTGAGCATGGGTGATATTCAGTATCAGTTGGGTTTTTCCTCAAAGGGGAAAAGACTAGGATCCTCTTCAGAGATTGGCAACAAGTTGGATCGAGCCATAATCCTAGCAGATGGGAAACAGTGTTGGAAAGGCTTTTTGTTCAAAGAACTCTACTCTAAGTCCGATCAGCTGATTTTATAAGTGGAGGGGAAATATCACACAGACCTCTCTCTTGGGGCAAAGTTTGAATGAAAGTTGATCAAAATGGGGGCAAATTCACGGTGACCTAGCCATACTCACACGAGGAGACTGGCGAACTTTGGACCTAATAAGTTGACAAGTTTTGTTATGGAAAGGAAAGTTTGTTATAGGCTTTCTCTGGACCAGCAATGATGAGGAAACATATGAGTACGCTGGCTTGTGTTACGTGTAAGACAGCTGATCAATGAAGGAACTGTGAAAGTTGAGTCTTGCATGAGAGACTTGGTATTTCGAACGGACGCTAAGGGACAGTTCGCGTTGAGATCGGACTAGTGCAAACTCTGGGTGAATGTGTCTGATTCAAAGAGAGCTACTTGAAGCCAATCTCGATGTACACTTCTTGTTTTGACTGTGAGGCAACTAACCAGTGACGGAATTGTGAAAGTCAAGTTTTGCGCGACGGACATGGTGCTTCAAACAAACGCGAAGAGATAGTTCGGATGCGGATCAAACTGGTGCGACCCTTTGGCTTTCCACGAGGTCAATGGTTACATTTGGGCTGATTCAAAGAGCTACTTGAAGCTAAGTGAGAGGTGCATTGTGGAGTACTCAATCTTTGCCTACCTTAAAGAGCCAAGATGGAAAAGTATCAAGATTAGGCTGGGACAAGGAGAGAAATCAAGGTGCAGAAGAAACAAGGCACGGAGTGGACCATAAAGTGGGCAATCAAACAATAAATCCTTTGGCTCAGGGAGCCTTGATACCTGTGCGGAACTGAACAAATCTGGAGCTCAGGGAGCTCAACACAAAGTGCATCAAGGACAAATCTGGAGCTCAAAGGAGTTCCAAAGTCGAAAGTCAGAAGCGACAGGGGCGAACATTTCAAAGAAAGGCCTCTGTCACCAGTTAATAAGGTTCTCGGGTTTTACGAAAGCGATATCAAATCTACGCTTTTCCCAGACAAAGATATATTTTCAAGTTATGTAATTTTTCAGTACAAAGAGCTGACTCTCCGACTTGTGGTGTGCCAGCTTCAATGTTAATAAAAAGTGGCCAGTAAATTGAGTACTGTGCCAAGTAGCTTAAATGTATAGTTATTTTAATTGGGAGACACCTTTACTTTAATCTGAGATATGATGAGGACATCAGATTTTATAAAGGTGGGGTGGATGTTGTAAAGCTACCTTTACAAGCTTTACTTCCCGCTCCCGGCGCCACTGTGACCAGAATCCAGCCGGCGCCAAGTTCCTATGGCTGAAAATCTTTGATCGGTTCTAGCGGAGTCCAGAGAGCTCAGATCGATGTGCAATCACCTCACACGATCTAGGCATGATTAAAGGAAGCCTGGGGATCAATAAAATCTAGAGAGAGAAAATGACTTTCTAGAAAGAGAAAATCCTAGAGAGAGAAAAACGTGCTTTACCAGCTTGGGTAGAGTGCTTGGTATGAGGGGGGGTGCCGAATCACACCAATACTATAGGGGAGTGCGGGTTGCGACTCAGGGCCTCTCAGCCTCCCTTGCTGGAATGTTGTCACGGCTCTCGCCTTGGCATGCTAGCGCCCCGGAGACTAGGGTCGGTCACACACTTGAAATGTAACCTTCTCAGATTTATCAATAAAGTGGGATTTTCCTCAAACTGACTCTGATTACCTTCTGGGTTTCAGTGTTCGGTAAAAGCGCCAGTTGTAAGGCCGCTTCCAAATTTTTAAGTTGGCACATAGCTGAGGGTCGTATCCCGGGACGCCAGCGGTATGCCGTCAGGACCATTCGGTCCGTGGCGCCAGCGGTATGCTGTCGGAACCATTTGGTCCAGGAGCTGGTTGTTTTCATATCTGTCGCGGCTTGTGGTTCTGAGTGTTCCTTGCATGAACGTGAATGGGTTAAGCTCTTGGAGAACGGGCTCTAACCTGTCGGCTGAGTTGGATGGCTTGCTTGGGTGGAAGTTACCTGTTTATGGCTGTCCAGTCTGGCGTGGCGCCAGGTTTGCTTCCAGCGCTCGTGACGAAGCTTTCAGTTGGTTAAGTCTGATGTAAGTCAGACCACTTGCTTGGAATGGATGTTACTCGTTTGTAACGAAGCTTCGAGTTGGTTAAATTTGATGTATGTCGCTGCTTGCTTGGAGGGAAGTCACCCACATCGGGACCCCCGATCTGGCATGGCGCCAGGTTGGATCTCAATGTTGGTTTTCGGAACTTCAAGTGGGTTAAGTCTGATCGTTGTTGGCAAGTTGGCTGCTTGTATGTCAAGTGGGTTTGGATGGCAAGAGTTGAAGGCTGGGAAGCTAAGTCGTGGTTCCCGGCTCCCTTTGGGATGCCTGCGCTTCACCAGGTGGCGCCAGGCAGGGGCACCTGCACTAGGTGGGTGGCGCCGGGCAGGCCCAGGTGGCACCGGGAACCGGGCAGGTGGCACTGGGCAACTTCACACCCACCTGCACACATGTGAGTAAGCAGGTGGGTTTAGTTATATATAGGTACTGGTTTTACCCGTGCCACGTTTACCCTGGTGCCCGACACGTGGCACCAGGGCAAGCAGTTTAAAAAAAAAAAAACCTCCCTGCCTGGCCCACCCTGACGCGTGCGCAGGGTGCTAAAAATAAGAGGAGCCCTTAAGGTAATGGTCCATTGGTCAGGCCATTATCACAAATAATCAGATCCCGAGTAGCTCATGGGCTCCACCACTCGTTGTGAAGTCCTGGCCTATTACATAATACACCTATGTGTTGATATCCCTTTAGCCATGACATATGAACAAGCGAGTCTATCTTGGATTTTAGCCTGGACGTTGAAAATGATCTGTTCAAGTGCTGAACGTTAAAGACGTGCTACAGTGATGAGTGATCGACGTTACTCAGATGTTAGTGAATCTGTGACAAGAGTGCTAATATCCTAAACTGTAAATTGTAAATGGTCAATTGAGATATGGGAATGATTGTAGAATCCAGCTTTCACATTACTCAACTAGGTGGATATATAGTTTGAGTAGACGTTAAAGTCATAGGTAGTCATAGTGTTGGTGATGGGGAGTGCGCCTGTGAGAGAAAGCACATTTGCTCCATTTCGCAGCACCACAGCGGATTGCTGTCCCTCTTCAAAGGGAATCGACACACTCTGAACGCCTGCATCCACGCTGAAGTCTTGGGAGCTGCTACCTGACACCAGACGCACCGTTGCAGGCTGTGTAAGCAGAACGGTTACGTGTAGCTGATCATCTAGCACTTGTTGGTTCTGAACTGCACCCAGATTATCATTGCTGGCCACAGCATTCTTGCTGTGCGTGTAGTAGAAGATGAAGAGCGAGTCTTTGGGAATTGCGGGCTGAGCTCCGGACTTGTACCATTGGATGTAGTAGGCGCCGAGCTCCAAAAACGCTTGATGAGGGAAAGGAGTGTCGTTGTATGCAGGAGCGCCCCAACCGGTACCCACAGGAACCACGTACGATCGCTCGGCCCAGTCGTTCCAGGTTATGATTTCAACAAGAGGAGGCTGCAATCTAATCAGCTGCTGCCAGTGCCTAATCCACAGCCCTGCGCCTTGGTAGTTCCCTTTCACAAGATTTTCGCGTTGCTCATGTGCGAAGAACCAAGGGCTGACGCTTGCCATATAAAGCTTGCCTGCAGTCCTGCAAGCCGCGAGATACGCCATGTCGTCCGCAGCCGAAGGATTGTTGTAGTCGCCATTGAAATAAGGCCACGCTGAGGTGTCCCATGCGAATAGGCCATCGATGATAGAGTTGAATTTGCTCAATACGCTTGCAACGGAGCTTTGAGAACCGTCTGTTACAAAAAAGGGGACGAAGAAGATGTTTCCTCCGGCGGGCTGCAGAACCCCGTCTCTCCAGCTACTCAACGGATCAGAATAGCCAGAGAACACCGTATCTTGGCCAATGAAGGTGGAAAAGAATTGTTTGCTTTGATAATAAAGCTGGGCATCTTGGTGAGCATAGCGTGTTAGCATTGTCTGCAAGTTTTGAGCTGTAAGGCCACCTGAGAGATCAGCAGAAAAGAAAAGTTTGAAGTCTGTGCCTGTGGCCGCCTGGTAGATGTTGTCTGCTCGCGTTTGGTATTCATCATCCCAAACTGCTGTGTTTAGGGCAAAAGCATCAATACCATACTTCTGTGCAAGCTGAATTTCTTGCTGGAAGCCAGCAACGTCATTCGTATAAAGTGGTGCCCACAGCATATAGTGCGCAAACACAAGATTGGCAGCATCGACTCGTATAGTCATACATAAAAGCCAACAAAACAGAATCAGGATGCAGTTGCGAGACTGGGGAGGCCATACAAGTCTGTCAAGGAGCTCAGGTCCCATTGCAGGAGGTTGTAAACCTGATATTTCCTGGAAAACAACCCATGGCCACAAACATGTTAACATTTCGTCATAGTACATGAGTCTCTTATACTATTCTGCCATGTGCACACACATCTCTACGGAGGAGACAGTTAAAAGTTGCAGCCCATCCAAACACAATGAATTTGGATTCCGAAACAATTACCTTGGCCTTAGTATGTTGTCAGTAATCAATTGCAACAGCGGTTGCAGTTGGCACAGACTTAATTTGCGCGCGCGCGTGGGTTTCGCTTGCTTTCTAGCGTCTGGCCTCGGGATACATATATAATATATTAGGTAGTTCATGAATGATAAAAGACTGGGGTCGACGACTGCGACTATTTCTAAGTTTGATGAACACTGAGACCGTAGAAGTCCCTATATAGCCCATTAGTCAAAATATGTGGCTCGTAGAAAATTTCATCCAAAAAGTGGTTGACCTTGTCAATTGGAAAAGGACTTTCAGTGGACCTTGGCAATGGCTTCAAGGTGGTTTGCCATAATTTTATGTTTGCATTTCTATGGATATGATGCTAATTTTATTGCCTTTCATTGAAAGTTGAAAGGAAAATAGGCCTTTGACATGGATTAGATCTTGCAAATGCCTGTTGAAAAAGTATGAAGGTCTAGTTGGTGTTGAAAAAGTATGAAGGTCTAGTTGGTGGTGTTCAAAGTAGAGGGTTGAATATGTCAACAAAATGCATGCACTCCAATGGGCTTAACTATAAAATAGTTGTGTAGGTGACATTATGCACTCCAATGGACATAATTATATATAAAAATATTTGTGTAAGTGACACTATGCCCAATAAGGAGTCCTGGGTTTGGCTTAGAACGGTGCTCAGTGCAAGTAACAAATATTGTTAAATTAGAGAAACATCAATTCATGTCGCAGAATAGAGCATCACACTGAAGTAAGAGATAGACATTGTTCTTCTAATTACGTAATGAATTTTTGGTGACTATTCTGCGCATTTTTGAACACATTAAAAAGCAAAATAGTCACCTGTTTTTTTTAAAAAAAATTAATCCTGCCTGCATCTGCCATGTGGCGACATCGGATTGGTCTCAAAAAAATTTAGTGCTGATTTTGCTTGCGCCTGCCATGTGGCAGCAAAGGATTGGTTAAAAAAGGGTCCAAAAATCCATTACGCAATGGAAGGGGCCGGGCAGAGGCCATTCTGCCCGGTTCGGATTTTTAAAAATTTTTAGGTCCAAAATTTTTCGAGCCTAAAAATTTTTAAAAATTCGAACCGGGCAAAATGACCTATGCCCTGCCCATTCCATAATACATATTGTATTATTGATAAGAGTGAATGAAGCATAGCATTTACATGAAGATGAACGATAGCATAAAACCTTGTGATACAACAGACCACAGTTCTTTTTGCTCCAACAAATTAAATGTTTTTAACCTCAGCTTCCACATAAAACAATTCTCTCCATACTCCACAAGTTTTGACATTCTAACCAAGGATCAGTTTAGGCAGGAATCATTGATTAATGACAATTACAGTTTGCCAGGAGCTCTGGAAGGGGAGTAGGGCAGCAATAGACATTTCATGATGACCTCCCTCTTTCAGACAGTTGTTCTCTTTTTTCTCTTATCTAGGCAAGTCGTTACAGAATGAGTCGCCAGTTTGCTACATGTGCAGAAATGGAAAAATGCGCTAGATTGTTGTCTTACTCAGCAGAAAACACACAACACGTTGAAATGAGGTGCGCAGCAGAGGTGAGATGTCAGACGTGCGCATCAGATCAGCGCGTCAGTTCGCACGTCAAAGTGCGTCCGAACGCGCGTCATGATCTGCGTGTTATAGCGCAAGCTTTGATACAATTTTGTTAAATCAAAGAAACATCAATTCATTCGGCAGAATAGAGCATCACACCGAAGTAATGGAGAGACATCGTTCTTCTAACTTACATACTGTATTATTGATAAGAATGAATCATGAGGCATAGCCTCTACATAACTCTATGGTATCAAATGGTGTGACGGTCAAAGGAGAGAGACGCTCGTAGAAGTGCCCTAAACTTAATATGACCTAAACCTATATTTCTAATATGCGTCCTTGTTTCTGATGCTTGGCATAAATGGCGGTAGGATGGCAAGTGCCAGACTAGTCTTTGCCCACTATATGCTCTGGGCGCCTCTCGCCTCTCCACACTGATGATCATGTGGGCTTCCAGAAGGTACGGTATTAATGCATTTGCCCTCAATACGGCAGTTTGGAGTGATGATTCTGATGAGTATCAAAGGCGTTCGGACAACCCTTACCAAGCTGCCCAGGGCACTAGCTTCAAACTTTTTTTCTCCGCTGATATATTCATGTCGGGAAGTCTAACAGCTCAGAATTTGCAAACTATGCTCACGCGATATGCTCACCAGGGAGCCCAGCTCTATTACGAAGAGAAGCAGTTCCTTTCAACTTTCATTGGACAGGACTCAGTATTTCCAGGATTCTCAGATCCACTCAGTCGCTGGCGGAGTGCTCAGACCGGCAGATATCCATTTTGTACCCTTCTTTGTCACAAATGTTTCCCAGAGCTCAGTTGCTGACGTTCTGAAAAAATTCAACTCCATTCTCGATGGTATCTTTGCGTGGGACACATCTGCCTGCCCTTACTTCAACGGCAATTACGATAATCCTTCCAGTTCCAAGGACCAGGCATACCTCGCCGTCTGCGCTAATGCAGGCAAAGTGTATATGGCCAGCGTCATCCAGTGGTTCTTTGCCCACGAGCAACGTGAAAATCTTGTTAAAGGGAACTATAAAAACGAGCTGGCAACAATTGATCAGCTTCCAGCCTCCTCGAGTCCTATGTTGGAAATCATAATTGGTGTTTGGGCTCATAGTGGACATGTGGTAGATTTTAATTGGATCTGACCACAAATGTTTAAACTCATATTAGTTTGGGCCTTTCAATTGAAAGTCCCAAACTCCAATTATGCTCGTTAGCAGGCTTGAGCAGACCTGCTACTAGGTAGCAGACAAACTTCAATGCACCTCGCCGCAGGGCGGCTCGGTGCATGAAGGTTGCATGCTACAGCCGATAGCGGGCCTGCTCATTTGGAATGACTGGGCAGAGCGATCTTATGTTGTTCCTGTTGTCACAGGCTGGGGAGCTCCAGCTGGCAACATACAATGTCACATAATTCCCTCACCGGGCATTTTTAGAGCTTGGCGCTTATAAGTACATCCAGTGGTACAAATATGATGTTCCGCCTGGCATCGCCAAGGACACGTTGTGCATTTTCTACTGCACACACAACAAGAATGCTATATAGCCAGCAGTGATAGTCTAGGCCCAGCTCAAAACTTGCAAGTGTTGGATCACGGATGACAAGCTGCATGTCACGGTTCTGCTCAAGCAGGCCGCCAGGGTGCGCCTCGTCTCTGGGAGCGCTGGGAACTCCCAGGATTTCAATGTACCGATGGTACTACGCAACCGCCGAGACAATGTTGTCTCTCATAGGAGCACTGCGTGTCTCCAACACCGTAATAAATTCTTTGTGCTTATTTTGGCCATTTTTTGAGCTCATTAAAAAGCAAAATATGTCACTGTTTTTTTATAAAAAAGTTTGACGCCCATTCTAGCCTGCACGTCAGCCGGCCAGGTGGCAGTGTTTGACTGGTAAACAAAAGTCGAAGTCCCTTATGCTTTATAAAGGACATGTGGAAAAGTCAAAGTATGCATTACGCAATGGAATGGGCCGGGCACATGCCATTCTGCCCAGTAAGGATTTCCAGAAAGTTTTTAGGTTAAAATTTTTGGAAATCCTCACCGGGCATAATGGTCTGTGCCCAGTCCATTCCATAGTATGTCACCATTTATGACTTCAACGTTTTCTCTGATTATGCTACCAAGTGAACGGAAACAAGATTCGACTGGACAGAGCGAGAAAGAGATGATGCAGACAACGGGTACACAAATGAAGCAGATTTGAGAGACTGGGAAGCTTGTAATATCTTTGGACAAAACCTAGTTGTTGTGGCATGTGCACATATACAACCAAATAAACTTTCTAAGCTTGAATTTAAATTTTGAATCTGTAGGTCCTCTTTCAATCAATATAATAAGGTGGAACTACCAGGTTCAGGGTCCAATTCTACTGCAGCCAGCCTAGTAAGGTGATTCACCACTTTTTCAAGCAAAACATTATACAAACCTTAGCTGGTTGGTTTCAATGTGCAATGGTAACTTCCATTTTTTTTCTAGAATTTTGGTATTGCCTTGCAAAAAGGCAATACTATTTGTTCAAATTGGTCAATGCAGTTTATGCCTAAGAAGGCTCAGAACGTCATTCCGGACCTTCATGGTTCCAAAACTGTTGTTCCGAAATCGCTGCGTTCCTAACCACGGAACCATGCTTCCGGAACCATTGAAAGCCCTCTTTTGGAAAGCTGCAAACTATTGACATGTGCATGATGCGTGAGGCTGCATACTGCTGCATCTGTGATCTGCCACTGTCATTGCATCTAACATCTGTAGTTGTAAGATGACTAAAAAACCAACATTTTTTAGTCGTTCCACAAGAAAAATCTCAAAAAATGGAAATCAATCCGAAACCATCATTTCGTTTGCGTTCTGAAACCATGGTTCCGAAACTAAGATGCTTCTTAGGTTTATGCAAAAGTTAACACTAAAGTTAATTTCTTCTTCAATGATAAAGTTAAGTGCACACGAAAAGCTTTGCCACTTTGTTGTTAAGGACTTATCGCAAGAACTCTGTACTTTAGACAAATGTCTATATGGAAGTAGTAACTAGCTACACAGTTCTAGCCTTGCATTTAGTTCAATAAAGGATCTACTGATATATTGTAAAGTTTGCAACAAGAATCAATAACGCTGAAAGATAACAAAAAGGAAAAGATCTAAAATCGTCACAGTTAGAACTTTGAACAAACAAACTTTTGCAGCCTATAGTAGAAAAGCAAAACAAAACCTAAATTAGCAAATATTCTCCACGGGCATAAAGAGAATTAAAAAAACTTTTGTCTCTTCAAATACCAATATGCCTTTCAATCTATAGGATTACATTTTAAGTTGTGGTATCCATGCTTGGTAGTTGATTTATAATGTTGAACATAAAACACTTTCGTTTTTCTATTAGCCAATTTCCTATCTTCAACGACATCCAAAACCTCAACATGAAATTGTTCATAAAACGACTAATCTACATGATAGTGTTTCCTCATTATTTTTGGTGACATCGTTGCATGTTGTTGCAATCGACACCATAAGTTGCATGTTTGGCCGATGTAGACTTGATGCGTTTCTTTGCACTCTATTTTGCAGATTGAATATGTAACCTTGGAAATTGTTTCTTGCAACCATAAATCGTATTTCCTCATGAGCCATGTCTTTTCAATCATCGATCGAAAATTTGTAGCCAAAGTAAAGATTTTTGCCTATGTAATAATTTGTATTTAGCATGGCGTCAAAGTGTCGTATTGTCGATCTGTTTGTTGTGATTGTTGTAGGGATGTTTATGGAAAAGATGTTATACAAATGTTTCAAGAACCCTGAAATAACAATAACATGCAAAAAGATCTCCTTATGATTGTTATTCTATGTATTAGTTGAAAGAAAGTAGACTTTTAGGAAAATATTATATTGTTATGAAAGAATAGAAATATAGTATACCTTCAATTGGATCTCCGTGATATTGATTCATATACTCATCTCTCCCATGCTTTTTCTGCACAATAAACCTGCTCAAAGCTAAATTGGTTTGAAAACCTTGCCTGTACATATCTATGCCGCAAGAGTTTAGCAAGAACATTTGTTTTGTTGTGGGATAGATCTTTTCCATGGATGAGGTTGCTTTAGAAGAGCTCTTGGAAGAGGATGCTTCATCTTTCAATTTTCGAAAACATGGAACCAGATATTCTAGTTAATGCGAAAAAAGGCATTTAGGAACCTAAATTCAAAAGGAAAATTGTCTGCTTACCTCTTTTGGATCATAATCATTGTCAAACTCCATTTCTTATTGTGATAATTTGTAGACATCACAAAGAGGTAATAGAAATAAAACCATGAAATGGAATATGAAGACAAACTGATATAAGTGATTATAATGGCATGACATTTTAAACACTCGTCTTTCAAACAAAATTCAATATTGATTGAAAATGTTATAGAGTCGATCTACTTGTAAGTTAGGTATCCTATCATGAATGTTTTTCCACTTCCTGGAGTGCTAGATAGATTAAACAATCTTGATTTTGAGCGTATAATTATTTCATATACCTTGTCTTGTTCGTCAGTAAGAGACAAATTTTGCATGTTCAATCAAATTCAGATTCGAAGCCTAAATCATTTTTGGTATCTTGTGACCAAGATATATTCTGTGCATTTTCATTTGTAGAATTTGATAATGTTGAAGTTTTTTTTATAAGCAATTGTTTTTTGTAAAAATATATTTTATATTTCTTGTGGTTGTTCTCTGTCAAGAAGTTTTCTATTGGCGTATTTTGTGACATAGCTATTTCGAAGAATGCATTAGAAGAAATATGAATGATCACTATTCTTTTGTCCTATTAATTCCTCCTCATTATGGGAAAACAAACTTTTTTTAGCAAGAGATTGAAAAAGACGGATTTTGTATGATCTAATGGATGATAGTCAGTAAATCTTGGATAGACAGCTAGGCATCATCAAGCAAAAAATCATAAATCATCCGCAGGCGAGAAATAATCGTAAATCATCATATATAATAATGTATTAATGCCATTTCAAATACCTACGAATGAAGCTCTCTTGAGTTGGACCATGGAGGTACTCAATCCTCAATTAGTATCAAATGCAATGGACAATCTCAACACTACAATCTTAGCATGGAGTTCATATTGGCCTTTGTTGCTCACAACGGTAGCCTCCATTCTCTTGACAAGAACGTTGGTGCCATCATATTCTAGCACACCTTTGTAGACGACCCCAAAGCCTTGGATGAAACACCATTTGTTTCCACAAGGATCATTGCCACTCCAGCCCAGTGGTGACGGATAAGGCAAGCCACACACAAGGCTCACGCCTGCCTGCGTGAAGGCGCTTGAGAGTGCAAGACGTCAAAGCAGATCCCATAAGTATTCCAAGTGATTGGAATGAGGGGTACTTAAGCAATTACGGGTCCTTAGTCCCTTGTCCTCTGGCGCCAGGACTTTTGGACACTAAGGCCATGTGGACGCGGGTGGCTAGGCGGTTGGGGGTGGGATCCCAACATGCAGCCCGCATGTGGCCAGTGGGCCAGGTTTTGTAATATGGTATCAGAGCCTAGTTTACCCCTGTGCTCGCTTGAGGGGGAGTATTGACGGACAAGGCAAGCTACGCACAGGGCTCACACCTACCTGCATGAAGGCGCTTGAGAGTGCAAGACGTCAAAGCAGATTCCATAAGTATTCGAAGTGATTGGAATGAGGGGTACTTAAGCAGTTACGGGTCCTTAGTCCCTTGTCCTATGGCGCTAGCCCTTTTGGGCACTGAGGGCATGTGGACGCGGGTGGGCTAGGCGGTTGGGGGTTGGGATCCCAACATGCGGCCCGCACGTGGCCAGTGGGCCAGGTTTTGTAATACCCAGCACCTCTGGATTGCTCATGCTCTTCACAAAAGATTGCAAGATAGCCAAGTTTTTTATGTCATTTTCTCAATTGACCTATTGTCAGAAGAATTTTAGTAGCTACATTTTTCCTTCACATTGTAGGAGTGCTACTAATTTTGCTTCACATTGTAGGAGCGCTATTGGTTTTTCTCTCTTATATATCTAACACATAATATGCATCAAACATTGATGTTCCTTCATCCTATTTCGTTGTGATTTTTGTCTCTTTTACCTTGAATCCATTTCGTTTTCTAGTCTCTTTAGGGTAGTTATATTTGCCAGGCTCTTTCTTTCAAAACCCATTATTTTCCCCTTAGAATCACAAGAGTGTAGTGCTTATACAACTCAATAAAGTGGGGCAATGGTTGCCCCCGACCTGGCCTTGTTCTCTTCTTTCTACAAATCTGAGCTTTGTAGTTTCAATTCTTGTCAACTGAATAAAGTATTTATTCTAGGAAGTTAAATGATAGGGCATCCATCTCTGAAAACAAGTGTGAAACTCGTCCCAATATGCTGAAGCTCTAGGACTTGTGCTATGAGGTAGTAGCATTGTTCCTTATTGGTCCAAACCTCATCAGAGTCTAGATAGTCATCGTGCTCTAATAGCTCATGCACAAAGTTTTAGGACATGTTCATAGCTTGTGCTACTTTTCTATGATCCTTTTCTTCAACCTCCTCACTAAAAGACAATGTCAATTGCTTTGGATATTTGTTTTTGTGCACATACTTGATAGAGATTGAATTTTTAAGAAAACTACAATCTATAACAAGCAAAACATACATGGTACAAGTTATTTTATAAAGTTGGCCTTCAGTGGAATTGTTTGTTGAAAAAACAAATTCTCGAAGTTCCTCAAATGCTTGTTGGAACTTATTCTCCTCCAGCTACTTGGTTCCTACCATTTTTTTGATTCACTTTTTCTTTGAGATTTGAGGGTCTTTACTGACTACTTGGTGGTCATGATCCAACTCAAAATACCTACAAGCACCCTTGATTCTCTGACACAAAGTTATGGAGCAAACCATTTTTTATTACTCCACCCACATTTTCCATGGATTGCTCAATATTGGCTAGGAGTATTGGCCATTTTTTTGCTATTCAATTTTTTGGTAGATTGGGTGCTTCAAAAACATGTTGCTTTATGTAAAAATTAGTTGTTCCATGTTTCTCCATGGTTGGTTCACCTTATGGGAGACATAAAAAATCCTGCAGTTTTCGAAGCTGTTGGCTAGATTTAGCAAAGCCTTGCTAAATCTAGTAGCAAAAGGTTGTAGATGCTTCTAGTATCTTAGAAAAACTTATGGAGCTTTTGTTACTCTGACCACCCCTCATGTGCTCCTACAAACCCTTCCAACTACACCCTCATAGTGATGCTAGCTTGTGTGTTCATTTGTACTAGAGCATCCCCTGAACCCAATATGCCTCCTCCTAGAATCTACAATGCTGGCTATGAACTAATCTCCATACCTTGCTGAAGACTAGATACGATCTTTAGAATGATTAATATTCAATTGACTTTCATTAAGTACTTTCTACTCACATTTAATCAGTGAATAACAATAGTAAATGAAATTTGACCATGCTTAATGCTGATCTACACAGCCAATCCGCTTTACATGGAAAATAGATAAAATGGTGAGAATTACTCACATCACATGCGAAATAGTTGAAAAAAATGAACCTAAAATTTTCATCATTAACAGAGCACATTTTCGAAGGAAGATGCTAAGGTATTGATTTTGGCTGGTGAGGAAGTGAGTGTTAAAAGGAATGATGTGACTAACAAACTTCTTGAAAAACTCTTCTTGGCACATGGGTTCATAGTTAACTTCGATGAAAAATGTTAAAAATATCACTTCAAACTTGTTATACTTGGTGTATCTTGAGAGATGAGATCATGATAGGATCTCACACGTGGGGAGTCTGTTACCACATGTGAAAAGATGTATATAACTTGTTTTTATAAAGTTAGATTGATTTTAGATGGACCTACCCATGTGTGAAATTGACCTTTAAGTAGAATCTAGAAATGAGTCAAATTGGTCAAACTTTTGTAAATAGAATGCACTTCCATGTGAATGAGTGTAAAGATGCCATTCACACGTGTGGATAAGATAGTAGATGATAAGATAGAGAGATTCCATTACATCCTATTTTATAGAGAATATTCCTATAAATGTGGAAAACTAGCTTTTTGTTTTCTAGCCAAAGAGAATAGTCAACTTTGGGAAATGAGCATATATGGCACCCATTGGTGGATTTGGATGACTAGGCACTCTTCACATGTGTGAAGGCTTGCTGTACAGTACACAACTCGTGGATGTACTTGATCTATAAAGGGATCAATCAAATCAATGAGAATTTGATGAGACATTGGCAAATTCTAGTTTTCTTGTTTTTTCCACATTTGTCTTGAGTTTTGATGAGTGGAATGCTCTTGTATGCTTGAATACTTTAGTCTCTGTTTACAGTCCATACAGGTATTGTCCTCCACACGTGTGAGGCCGCTCTTCATAGTTTTTAATCATTTGATCCATTGCTCTTGCTTAAATCATAGTGTAATGCATCTAGATCAAGATCTAACACTTAGAACTTGATAGATCATTGTGTTAAGCAATCAATAACTCTTAATGATTGTTTTGTACAATCAAAGTTGTCCTTTTCTTTGAAAATTGACATGGTATCAGAGTCAAGTCTAATAGTGATCTAATGAATAATGAATCTTGTGAAATCATTGACAATGAGTTGTTTTTGAGCTTTACTTGAGAGAGCGAGTTCAAGGAGATAGGTACCATCAATATTTTTGATCAAGATTGATTTATGGCTACTGATGTACTGTCCACACAAGTGAAACTGTACAGCAACCTTCAAATTAACTTCCTTTTAGTGTTTTTGACCCAAAAATGTGCATACTAGTCCAAAATTCAAGGTTTTTGGTGCATTGTCTAGATCAAGTTCAATCTATTGAATGCTAATGATCAAATAGTGTTTTTGATTCATTGAGGCAATTCATTTTGAAGCATTACATCAGATCTATAAGGCTAATTTGTTCAGATCTTAAGTGTGTGTGAAATATCAAACAAAATTGTACTGGAATCAATTTTTTGAGGAGTGATTTGCTAGGATATTTTTTGTAGATCTATTATACCATCATCCAAGTTGAACTAGGTTGATTGGGCCAAGATGAGAAGCTTCTTGGAAAGCTAGAAATCTATCTTAGATCACTCTTTATCAAGATATCTTTGTGCATCTCATAGTCTTTCATTCACAATGTCATCCATGGGTGGATATTTGTTAGAATCTAGTGAGAAACTAAGTTCCACAAACTATTCAATTTGGAAAGTGAGGATGGAATCAGTATTAGTGATCCATGAACTCTTTGATATTGTTTTAGAAGTTGAGGAAGAGCCTCAAGCTACCCAAGAACTACTAAAATACCATTGCTTAAAGTTAAATGTAAGCAATGACCTCTTGAAGGAGGTGGCTTCTTGTGCCTCATCAGAAGAGGCTTGAGATTCACTAAAGAATATTTATGAATCCAATAACACTTCAAGAGTGCTTATCCCAAGAAACTTGATCTTGCAAAGCATGAGGGGAAGTGAAAAAAATGGACTAGAGTATCTCCTAAGAGTAAAATTTTTGAACAAAGAATTGGGATCTATAGGAGAGAAGATCCAAGACAATGAACTAGTACAAGTAATTTTGAATGGATTAGGTGATGAGTTCTCTAATCTAGTTCGATCTTTTTCTATTCAAGACAAACTTCCATCAATTGATAAGTTGCATAATGTTCTTGTGGCCAATGAGAGTAGGATTATACACCTCAAAACAAGAATGGGGTCTTTGTCACTAAATAATGGTGATGAGAATGCAAACTTCACATCAAAAAGCAAAAAGAAGACTCATCCATTCAAGATGTTCCAAGGCAAGGAGGCCGAGGCAAAGAATGGAGGATCTACCTCCAAAGGGAAGCAAAAGAACAAAGCCAAGCTTAAGTGTTTCTTTTTTGGGAAGAAAGGACACTTTGCTTCCGAATGTTATAAGAAGATGAATGCACAAGGGAGTGAAAGATCAAGGCAACCTTGCACAAGGGGAGGAGGAAGAGGATGGCTTCAACACATCCTTGATGGTAGCAGGCACCCTTTAAATCAAATCCCATGGCATTTCGTCAGAGTGACACATTTTTCACATGTTCACCAACGATCATTTCAGAAAAGGCCGATGTCGCACACTTTTCACGCTCACCCATGCATCTGCGCTAACAGACTTGACACGATCTCCTATAGACAGCATATCCACTTTGCACTTTCTTCATTCGCACACCTGTAATATTGTGTATATATACTGAATACCATTTGCATATTCAGGTTGACGATTGATAAAGAGATTCAGATAAGTGTGTGCAAATCCAGCATCAGAAGCTTATCAGAGATAGACGAAGTAGATGCCTTGTGCATTGATTCTTTATTGTCAGTAATAGGTCAGATTGAATTAACTTCATAGAACACGCGGTTTCGTCCGCTATTGCCTTGTGCTCTACCGCATTATTGACATGTATATTTGATATACTTAATCTGATAACATCCCTTTGTTCTGCGTTCAGATATGTGTCAATATTGCTATGCTTATTCTTCATTCTGTCTAACTTCCTAGTTGCTCAATTTGGTAATCTGGTTTTAGACGACTAATATTTAGTCTTGTCTTTCGTGAATCATTCACGATTAATTATCAGTCAAGCTCAGTCTCTCTCTCTTTGCGAATCATTTGCGACAAATAATCTGTCTAGATGATCGCGACAAGTTATGCTTCTGGTGTCCAATTAACGTCTGGCTACGTAATCAGAGCAGCCATGATTTCCGTCACTAACGTTTTGTTAGTTCTGATAGGCGTAGTCATTGTTAGGGGAAGAGTCTTATAGGTCATTCCACTGCGCACAAGCACTTTTCGTTCGAGTTTCGCTTCTAGTTCGTGTTCATTCTCTTTTCAAGCTATTTTCATTTCTCACACACAACCGATTCTCTCATTCCTCTTTTCCCAACAAAAAACAGAAGTAACAGGAAGCAGATGTGTGGAGGAGTCTGAATCAGAGAGATCAGACATCCAATCAACTAAAATAGCATCAGAAGTAGAAAAATCGGTGAATGCATACTCAAAATTTTCTTCAAGCTAAATACTATTGAATTGTTTCTTCTGATTTTTGTCAAGACAATTTTTGGCTCAATGACCAAGTTTCTGACAGATAAAACAATTCTTAAGATTTTTGGCAAGAAGTCATTTTAAGAACCTTTGACGAGGACGTATCTAAGTATGAAATGAGGCTCATCTTCTTACTCTTCTTAGGTACGACAACAATTGGTGAGACCCCTTCCGTATGTTCGATTTCGTAAATAAAGTCGGCTTCAAGAACTCTTTGTAGCTCTTTCTTTATAAGTTCAGAAATGTTTGGATTACAACGATAAAATCTTGTGACCTTTGGAACTGCATCAGGCATCAAGGTTATTGTATGCTCAATAACCAATGTAGATATTCCTTTTAGATCTTTGTACGTCCAAGCAAAACAGTCTTGATACTTAATTTATAACTTTCTTAAGGATTGAAATTGTTTGGGCGTAAGTTGCGCTCTAAGTTGCACAATTTTTTGCCGCCAGGAACAATCCGAGGAGTCTAAGTTCTTATGGATCATGTGATTTTTTGCAGATTTAGCAAGACCTATATACAAGTTGACTATTGTACCAATTTGGACAGTTGAGGCATTGGAATCATTTGAAAAATTGAAGAAAGCTTTAGCTTCTACACCAATACTACAAGCTCCAATTTGGACAATTTAGTTTTATGTTCATATTGATGCATCAAAATATGCTATTGGATCAGTTTTGATGTAGCCAGGTGAATACAAGAAAGATTATCCTATCAGGTTTGCAAGTAGACAACTTACAGATCTTGAGAAGAATTATTTGACAACAGAGCAAGAAGTGTTAGCCATGGTTTTTTCTATTAAAAAGTTTCGACATTATCTAATGGCAATGCATTTTCTATTTTACACTGATCATTAGCCGTTACTTTATTTAGTAAACAAGACGTGTAATACGAGGTGTATTGCAAGATGGCTACTTTTATTGACCGAATTTGATTTTCAAGTTGTGGTTCGAAAATGTAAACAACATTATCTGGCCGACCATGTCTTAAAGATCGAATCAGCACTAGTTAATACTAAAGTGGATTATGAACTACTAGAGGCTGCGTTTGTTCTATGTTGAAGCAGAGTGGGTAGCCGATATTGTTGAATATCTGATGTTATAGGCCAACCCAATGACTCTATGACAAAAGTACAATTGAGGCAATTGATTCTTAAAGCACAACCTTATTGATTGATTGCATGCCAATTATATCGCCGAGGAGTGGATGATATTTTGTGAAGATGTGTT
This sequence comes from Diphasiastrum complanatum, assembly GCA_029204225.1. Classification (NCBI taxonomy): domain Eukaryota; kingdom Viridiplantae; phylum Streptophyta; class Lycopodiopsida; order Lycopodiales; family Lycopodiaceae; genus Diphasiastrum; species Diphasiastrum complanatum. The sequence continues at coordinate 100,849 of MU831820.1, forward strand.
TTGCTGCACGAAGTACCTGAACTAATCATGTTTTCACATAATGGAATGGGCGGAGGACACTTTTCAACAGATATCACTATTCACAAACTTTTACAATCAGGATGTTGTTGGCCTACACTTCATAAAGATACGGAAAATTATATTCAGTCATGTGATGTTTGTCAACGAGCACGTCATCTTAGAAAGCAAATTTATAAACCTTTGCATCCTGTTTTATCACAAGCACCATTCGAGAAATGGGGCCTTGACTATGTTGGTCCTATTCATCCTACAACAAGAGGATCTCAAGCTAGATACATCATCGTAGCAACAGATTATATGAGCAAGTGGGTTGAAGCAAAAGTAGTTCGAGTTGCAGTTGCAAAATCTATGGCTAAGTTCCTATACGAACACATTATTGTTAGGTTTGGATGTCCTATCGAGATCGTTGTTAGCTGATGCCATGCTCCGAGGTGTCGATGCAGAGCCTCTCCACTCAAAAGGGCTTCTAGCAGAGATGAAGTTGAGAGCCGAGTCTGAGAGCACGAGGAATTATAGTGCTAGGCTAAAATATACAGTGTGAGCCCCATGGTACATCCCGAAAGATGGATAACCGTGTGGAAGCTAGCAAATTAGACTATCTCAGCTTGAGTTATGCTTTTAATAAAGAGGCCTCCTATTATCAACTAAGAGGTGAAACTCAAATCTTTATAGATTGGGGTTCACTTTGTTGCAAGAGGTGGACTCCAAAATATTATGCAATTGAGTTCTACAGCTCGTGGTTATAGATAGGAGCCTCCTCCTCGAGTTCTAGAGCATGTAATATGTACTGAAATGTTGTTGCTTTGTTAATGAAGATCATTCTACTTGCATTTCAAAAAAAAAAAAATTGTCACATTTTTCGCAAAATTTTGTCGCAAAAAAAGTGTCGCATTTTTTGCATATTTGAGTTGCAAAAAAATTCTTTGTCGCAAACAAAGTTGCGGCAAAAAAAAAAATTGTCACATTTTTTGCAAAAAATTTTGATGTTTTTTTTTCGCAAAATTTTTTGTCGCAAATTTTTGTAGCATTTTTACCTTCGGAATTTTTTGTTGCAAAATTTTTGGTAGCATTGTTTGCAAAATAAAAAATTGTAGCAATTTTCGTCGCGTTCTTACTACGTGCATCACATCTGAGTTGAATCCCATCAATTCTCATGGCCAACTTGTGAAAAATGCAAAATTAAGCTTGGTAGAGGCCAGAAATCATGTATATAGGATGATTACACATGTGTGGAGCCTGTTCCCACGTGTGAAAGTAGTGTACTTGTCATGTACCATAATCATATAGGTTGTACATATGATTTATTTCAAGTTCTAGTGGCTAAAAAGGCCAAAAACTAGTTTCCTAGACATATGACACATGGCATCAATCTATTGATTGCATGAGCCACATCCTTTGGTTAGGTGTCATATCACATGTGTAGAGGACAGTTCACATGTGTGGAATAAGCTGAAGTAGGCGAATTTTGACTTCTAGAAAATTTCCAAGTAGATCTCCATATAGAAGAAAAATAAACCAAAAGTGCTCAAAATAGAAGGTTTTGTCCAAGTGTCAGTTTTGCATGATGAATCATCATATGACAAAGCACCTTCACACATGTGGGATCAGAGGGATGATCAAGTACCACGAGCTCCCACTTATTATATATATAGAGCCACATTTGGCGATAATCAATGTGAGACACCAATCTTGTTTTGGAAGCAATTTTGAGTGATTCTCTCCATTTGTCTACATTTGTTTTAATTGTTTTGAGGTTCTATCAATGTGTACTTGATTTTCAGGTGGATTCCGTACTCAGACAGTGTATCACACGTGTGAAACCATAAAGTACACCTACCTTCAATTAATGATTGTTCTTCTTAGGATTTTGTGTCTAGAATTGATCTAGATTGATCTTAATCTCAAGTAGATTGATAGATCAAGTAATCTGACAACCAATCCCTCTTAAGGATCAGATTAGGATCCACTCTTGGTCCCTTTTTGTACTCTTTTGCACATGGTATCAGAGCTAGTACAAGAGGTTTTGTTGAAATTGATAGGGTTAATCCAAATCAAAGCCAAAATTAGCAGTTTTTTGAAAACTAGTCAAATTTTGTGTAGCGAGTTGGATTTGATAGCTATCCTCAAAAATTTTGGTCCAGATCTTGTTGTGGGATGTAGGAACTCTTTTCACACGTGTGAGGCCGTACAGCTCCGGTTTTGACTGAGAAATTTCAAAAATTTGTAGAATTTGACTCACATACCCAATTTGAGTGATTTTTGGTGCAAAATCAAGCATTTTCTATAGAGAATCTAATCCCTTGATTAGTTCTTGGATTAGATCAACCAAGAAATCAAATTTGAAGCTTGAATTAGGTGCATTAATT
>MU831821.1:0-103095 GCA_029204225.1 Diphasiastrum complanatum
AAGGGATCTTGAAAGAGTAGAAGGGAATGAACAAGGTTGGAACAAGGTTTGGGAAGGTGGATCTTGGGAATATAAAAACTTGAGAAGGTGGAATATAAAAGAATAAGGGATTTGGAAGACAAAAGTGCTGGAAGGTTGGGGAATGTAAGTTGTAAAGAGATCTATAGATTGAGTTGGGAAACTTAAAAGATCTGTGAATGTGGAAAATGCACAAAGCTGGAAATGTATATGTAAAGACAAAATGAAAGGCAAGATTTGAAAATGTGGAATAGATATGGAAAAGTGAAATGAAGAGTTGGGAAATGTTTATCTTGATGAAAAAATGGGAAATACAAATTGGGGAATCAAGAATGGAAGTGTGTGAGTAAGGATTGAAAAATCTGGATATGGGAATGTGGATGATGACTCGATTATGTCTTGTAGTATATTCTCAAAACATGGATTCTTCAACTAGAAGGATAGTTCGGATCCAATGACAACTCCCCTCAAGCTTGGGAAGTCACCCCTTTGGGAATACAACCTTGGAAATTCAAGAAGCTTGATGGTGGTTGATGATTTGGAGTATGCCCTCACCGATCTGAACAATGATTTATACTGAATGGATGTATTCAAATCTTGGATGGCGAACTCAGATGGTGGGAATTGTGACAACACAAGGAAAAATTACAGCAGCATGAATGGAGGCAGATTAACATAGGATTAGGAGAGTAAAGGAGATAAATCCAACAAGACCATCACTGCAACACTCATCAAAAGGTTCTCACCCAAAGCCCTTTTATCCAATTAACTCAGATCAAGATGCGAAGTAAAGAATCAATATGCACCTACATCGAGCACTTCAAGCGTCTTAAAGGAGACTTTGTCGATGATAAAATCACTGAGAAAATGGCCATTAAATTTTTCCTAGTTGGGTTACGCAAGGCCATTAGGAGAGAATTGAATCCCATAGACTCTTACACGACGCTAAAGGACGCGATGGATGATGTCATCCGAGAATAAGATGAAGGGTCTGACGAGGGTTATAATTATCGCGAGAAAAAGGGGTAAGGGGCTGGCTAAACATGGGACTTCACATATTGAAGAATCCGCCTCAACCAGGACGGTCGATATCCTTCAGCATCTCTAATTTTGGAAAAGAGCACACCAAGCACAAATGGAGAAGCTGATCTCAGAGTTCCAAAAAATACTAAAGGATGTGGCCGAAAAGACCTTCCCTATCCATGAATATATATGTGCCCTATGTGTGCTCAACCACCATGCTGCCAACGAGTGCCCACATGCAAGAACATACTATCAGCAGGCGGCAAGACCAATGTACCATCATACAGACCACCTGAACTCCAAATTATGCACCGAATTCCACTACCAATGCATCCGCGCAGGTGGCCAAGACAATACCAACCAAGGCCAATAGGCCCAGTTTTTCATCAACCTAGATCCTTTGATTCTATGAACCATCCTACACCACTTTTATATTCTCAACCAGAGTCTTCTTGTCCAAGGCCACGATCTCTCCCCACCCATTTCCACCACATCAACATTTTGTAGAGAGTCAACATATTGCTACATCGTCTATCACCCAAGTTGATTGCGACTACATAGACCTAGCGATGTACTATATAGAAGATAACAATGTGTCTACTCATCAAGTTGATCCAATTGCACATTACTAAAATTAGTAGTATTAGATGTGTCTAGGCTTGTCTAGTATTACTGATTCTTTTGTCATCTATGGATACATAGTTTCTTCTGATCCAAATAGAGTTACATATCTATCTAGCAACCATGTAAGGTCTATCTCAAACACCATCCATAAATAAGACCGAGAATGTATCACTTCAGATCTGTGTCTTCAATACGTCTCTATGACCAAGCAATTGATATCATACCCTAGAGCCAAGTTTTGAGCTACCGCCTGATGAATAATTAATTTTGTGTCTAGATGACAACCTGTATTTTTTTTTTATCTAAGTGAAAGTAATCTAAGACATATTTGTCTTATTTTATGCTACGTAAATGTTACACGTTCTGACTGTGTGTTTTCTTTTGTAACACTGTAGCTATGGCCTTGTGCCAAGTTCGATACTGGATTGCAAGAGTTTGGTTTAAGAGTGTCATGCAATTTCTTTAATAGCGTTATATGCTACAATTTTTCATTTTTTCTCTTATTTCAAGTTTTGTTCTATCAACTATGTTGTTGTTGTTGTCTGTTTGTTTGTTCTATTGTCATATGGTTTGGTGTGTTTTCTTTTGCAGCAGCACTAATTGTGATATTTCATTGACAATTTTATTCTACTTCTGCAGTTGCAGTATCACATGAATTGGTCATTGGGATATATCTCTACATCTTTACCAATGATTTCAACAACTTTCATTATGAACAAAAAGAGCAATCAAGGGACTTCAACAACAACTGCTCAATATGAAACAAACGGAGCATCTTATCAGACTGCAATCATGATCCAGACAATATCCGTCTTTTTAAACACGATGGAATATTCGCGACAACAATCCCACCGCCATCATCAATAAGCAGTTGGTTTTACGTAAGCGATACAATATCCACGTTTTTCCAATTGCCTCACCATGGCCATCACATCATTGAATAAAGTGATAGCTTGTACCCGATGATGGGCTCTCAAGTCACATCAAAGGCAAAAGCTATGTGCAAACTGACACAGATGACAAGTGTTCCTACCAACACCAACAACGATGCTTCATCAGACAAATGTACAATGAGCAGTGGTCATGATCATGTCTCAAGCCCATACTACTACCGTTGTTCTACATCATCCATTCGATCATCTGCGGAGGCCACAAGAAGCACAAGTCATCAACGAGTGAAATCTTATATCTCTACGTAAACTGAAGGAATCTCATGTCAATTAGAGATTGAAGTTATGAGCACACAACCTCAAGGACAAATGTCATTTTCAAAGCCAAATAATGATGACACTTTGGAAAATTGTACACTGAGCATTGGTTATGAACAGCTATAATGTACACAAGGTCCCTATCATCCCTTGTCCACATCCATTCCTTCCCCCATGTTCTCCCATATAATCACTCATGAAGCTTCATCTCACTTTTCTCATCCATGTTTCAAGACCTCATTCCCACCCGATCGATCAATCTGAACTTGCTCTAGTTCTCAATTGAAGCACTTCGTGAAGCAGACAAGTCTACAACATCTGCAACATCCCAACGATGTCAATTCAGAGCTCCCGCTGAGCAATGCCAACAAGCATATTATCAAAAGGACCTTGGAGGTTTTTGACAAACAACAAGTGGTGTTTTTGTAATTAAAGAACTAGACAAGTTATTTACTTGGTGACCTTTCAAAGGCCACTACTATGTGTTAAAAAAGAAAAATAAAAAAAAGAAACAAAAAAAGGGAGTTCAAGCCTCTAGTCCAAGCAATCCTTCATGGAGCTCTCAACGGTACAATTGACCTCAAAAAAGCTGCAAGGCAACAATCAAAGTTCTGCCAACATCATGTCTTCAAGAGACAACTATGAGCAACAAACCTTTGATCCATTTATTTACCTCCACTACCACCCCCGTATGTGACTCACATCCTATCACTTACCCTCATCTTCATCTCATTACTGTTCATTCACACCTTGTGTTGTTTTCATACCATATTCAACAACCCAAGCTCTTGTACATCATCCACTGAATCATTAGTGTGGGCACTTGGAAACACAACCCATCAAAGAGCCAACTCTCATATAATTCACATCAACTCTTCTGGAGACGCTCATACTTCTTCAAAGCTTCATCTCCTACGGAGCAACACCTTACAAAAAGTTTCACATCTACAAGTTGCATCGACTTTGACCTCCTCCAGTACCACAAGGAGTGGGGTCTTAACATTGCACTTGGCATGGGACCGCCAAGACGGAGGGGATAATGTAGGATAATATTCCCTATGAATATTCTAGCTATATGGTAATTCAAATTAGTTCAAGTCATATAATTAAAGCGACTCTAGCTTAGGTCCACTGGGGGTCTGCTGTCCCATGGAACCTAACTTATAAAAATAAGTCATATGGTCCATTGGGGGTTTGTCCCATGGAACCTATTGTAAGTGACTTAGTTCTGTACTTAAATTACTATGGCTTGTAACTTAACTAAATTATAAGGTTTCGAGTTTTTGACAGTTCATTTGTAGGTGAACACTTGTAGAGGAATTCTACATTTTGGATCTTCCCATCTCTCGTGTCTCTTCATTGTGGATCTTCCCTTTGGTTGTAAACTATTGTATGGAATATATTATTGAGTTAGCTATGTCCTCTTGGTTGGGTAAGCCTCAAGGAAGAGTATAGGATAGCCACCTTAGTTTGGAAGGGGATGCCTCAAATTAAGGGTTAGGATTCAAGGAAGATTAGGGTTTCATCTTTAGATTTAATCTTAGCCACTAGTTGGGGGGTAGCCATAGTGATTAATCTAGGGTTTCTTAATAGTATCTTCTCATTTGTGTTAGCAACAAGATGAGCTTATGCAAGAAAGAGTGGATCTTACCCTCACAATACTCATCACCATGCTATCCCTTGGCCAGCATGCTTCCTTCCCCATGCTAGTTGGATTAAGCCATAGTGCATGCTAGTTGGGAGACCGCCATAACATGCGCTAGTTGGAGCCATAGCCGGAGGGATGCTAACAAGCCAACAACACCTAACCCTTGGGTTTAATAGTGATTAAATGCTACTTCATATAGGTTTTATGGCTAATAAACATAGGATAAATAGGGCTTATAACCATAGGTCAATAGAAGGCCTCCACATAATTTTAGCACCTTGGCGCGTCAGGGTGCGCAGGCCAAGGGCTGGCCAAAAAGGCGCAGGCGGGTGCCAGGGCGGGCGCGCCAGGGGGCAGACAGCGCCCAGGTGGCTTCGGGCAGGCAGCGCTGGTGGCGCCGGGCAGGCCCAGGTGGCCTCGGGTTCACACCCACCTGTGCACATGTGAGTAAGCAGGTGGCAGGTGGCACTAGGCAGCTTCACACCCACCTGTGCACATGTGAGTAAGCAGGTGGGTTCAGTTATATATAGGTACTAGTTTATCTCAGAGATTTGCTTATGATAAACCCTGGTGCCCGACGAGTTAGCATATGTGGGACAATGGCTTGATCAAAAAATGATCATCGGATTTGCCATGTCATATGGACCATTGCCAAATATGTGTAAACATTTTATTGTATATGAAAGGTGATTAGTGTTAATCACATGGCTCACAAATAGAGGCCCTTTTTGAGTCCAAAAGGGCCCTAATGTTTTTATTGTGTAGTAGGATTTGTTTACATGTGATTCAAAATAATGAATTGTACTATTTTAGGAATAGTGATTTGAAATTTTTCGAATAAATGGATAAGAAATCATGCAATAAAGTAATTGTAAGCAATTGCTTTACTAAGTATTGATTATTAATTTTTTTTTTTTAATGGTGATGATTATAGAAACTTTGTTAGTCATGATTTGTGATATCTCACATGGATTTTAGTTCATGAATGCATGACTATTGAGCAAGAAAATATTTTGTATTAATAACCACATTATGAATAAATGAGACATGCCCATGTACAAACCTCAACAAAGAATAGAGTAACATTAGTATTCTGAGTTTAATATTCAAAGTTAAGTGTCCAAAATATTACTCAAAATGTTTTCGTCAATAGTATAGTGTAAAATGTTTGTCTGTGTCCCTCATGTACTAGGGTGTTGTCATGGCATGTATTCATGAGACAGATGTACATAATCACATGTGTATATAGCCACTTTAGTCCAGATTCCTACAAGAAGACAAGTACTTGGGAGAGACTTGTCTATTTTGTTTTGATATTGAAATCCAGCAAATTTGTTTTGTTGGAAGGGTGGCACAAACCGTAAGTGTATCTTGTTCATCCACAGGCGAAAATTACACATCCACCCTATGTCCATGATACCCAATAGATGATATATATATCATCTCTGCCTTCAAAATTTTCACTAGGCCCAAAGCTATGAAAAATTCAAGCACACTGCATTGGTACAGGTTACATGCTACTCCATACTCCCAAGGGACTTATTGTGGCTTCTACTTTGGTTTCATCAAGGTCCCATGAGTAGCAATACTTTTTGAGATGGCTATGGATTTCCTCTTGCAAGCACGTAGGTAGATGTAGAATGTGTTCCTTAAGCCAACCAAATCATCTGTTTTGGTACATCCACTTCTCTCGCACTCACCTACTTAAGCAAAGGATGGCTTAACTTCGGAGCTCTGCCCAATGTCTTTTTTTAAAAACTTCTAGTTCTAAAGTTTGGAGAATTCTTCAATAAGTTGTTACAAGAATAAGATGGGTCTCTATCAGGATATGACAATCTCACATTGAGGTGATTTTATGAATTTTCTATCACAAGATGCAACAACCATGATGTGCACAAGTTTTTATGAACATGCAAGACTATGAGCGAGCAGATGATATGACATGAAAATTGTTAATCGTCTCTCTTTGTCTCTCACAACACCATTTTATGCAATATGACAGACTTGAAAGAACATGGTCTGGTGACCTTATCCTTTAGTAAATAGAGGAAATAAAAATCGTTGCAGGATTAACTTGTCTATAGTAATCATGCAAACTTTAATCTTATATGTCTTTGGTCCTCTACTATTCTCTTTGCAAGAAATGATTTTATTTCTACTACGTTCTCATTTATTTTATTAATAAAAAAATAACAACAAAACAATGGAGTAATTAATCAAAGTTATGAACAATTAAAAGTTAATATATGTCCCTAACACATTAATTATGTATTATAGTTAATTAGAAGCTCATAGTTCTTCATCATACATTTCTAATAATCATCCAATAATAAAACATTCACTTGTGTGCGTCCTTTAACATGCTAAACACAAAACGTCCACAACATGTAACATGCTAATTACAAAATATCGACAACGTGCAACCCATAGCTATGCAATTAGGAAGCTATATATTGTCCCACACTATCAGACTTCAACAGAAGAGACATTGACAGGAGAGCACCCACTTGCGATCACTCTTGATTTTAATACTGCGGACTGCTAGTTCAAGACTAATGTCTTTACTGATGCCAGTGTTCCTATCAATCTATGATAGATATCTATCCCTTTAACAATACTGCTTTGATGTGCTTTTATGGTATTATTATTTCAGAGCATTTTCTTAACAGAATAGTTGAAACAACAATAAAAAAATAGACTATGTACATAACCTTTCTTAACAGAATGTTGAATTTTAATGCCCAGCATCTCAAACTCTATTGCCTTTGAAACTCATCGTAGTTGATATAATAATGACTGTTAACCCTAGCGATTTCATGATATCCATGTATTGGTAGGAAGCTTTGGTTAATGAGAGTCGCAACCATAGATTTCAATCTTGCTTGAATTGAATCTACCTGACCTGATTGATCATGATTACCAATCATTTTTCATGAAAATCAATCTCAACTCTCAGTGTAGAAATTCACCTAACAATACAACTGCTGTCAATTTGCTAGTTTGTACATTGTCGGCTCATTTCTTACGAAAGCACTAATTTCATTTATTACGATCACAAGGTTAGAAGTGATGGGCAAATAGGTTAGAAGCACTTACAAGGTGTCTTACACAAGAAATAAAGGAAATTGACTCGAGCCATAGTTCAACAGTCGTTAATATTTTTCCTTCATGGAGAATTGAGTTGGATGGTAGAGATACTCACTAAGTAGTGGCTTTTTGGCTTAGTCTTGTAGTGACAAAATCAAAGTATTTCAATATTGTTCAACTGCATCTACTTCTCGAGCATTACAAAGAAAACATATAAATAGGACACTCTTATCGCATGACAATGCAAATTGATTACAGATGAATCAAAAGTTACCCATCAGCTATCTTGTAGTCATAAAGAAGAAAGTCCTAATATGAGGATAAAGGCATCCCGACAAAGAGAAATAGTAGTCATCCTTTCGTCATAGAAAGTTCTTCGTAGGTGCTATTATACAAGATAAATCACTCACTCATGTTCTAGAGCTTAGGATGTATGCTACAATTATGTTAGTAGATAGCACGGTTTCAAGGTTCCATCGTACTACTCTTTGAATAGTGAAAAATTGTACACAAAATTGTTGTTGTCTAGGCCGGTTGGCATATTCATCCGAACTCATTTGAGACAAAGGCATCAATCACACTTTTTCATCATAAGCATTATCATCAGTCGCTGATGCTATGATAATGTGGTTGGGTGTGAAGTCTTTTGGCATAGTCACATCTACACCCTAACAAAAAATGGCATAAATAAAATAATTAGTGAAGTTCAAATGAGTGATTACTTCCATCTTTGTTAGTCACGTTGTTAAGACTTTTGCTTGTAGCTTTAGATATACATAAGTTGATAAGTCATGGCTTGAGATTTATATAAGTTGGTGGTTTGTGTTGTTAATAATTTTGCTTGTAGATTCCGAATCCAGATAAATATATATATAAGTTGGTAGTTTAGAATGATTATTGACTAGTAAATTGTCTTTTTTGCATTAGTAGATAGACAGTCGCAGATGGCGCAGTTGAAGGATAAATGTATTTTGGACTTATGAGATAGTACCTCGCATTTTGGCTCGAAATTGAGAGCGATGTGTTGCTGCTTCTGAGTAGAAGAATACCATTCAAGACACAAAAACAAAGCTTCAATTACGGAAAAAGCTTACAGATCCAAGGCTACCAAACCACGCGCTCCACAACAAAAACTGAAATAGAATGATGAAGGATCGTCACCATTGGGGCTGTTGGGGTGGCCTGGAGGAATCAAACGCGGGAGAGGATGTTCCGCTACAGGCGTTGCATCCGACCATTCCTCCGACTGCTGTGCCTGCTCCCAATATAGAATGCTATTACCATCGCTCTGATATCTGGTACTTGTAGTTTGGCTCATTCCTGTCGTGTTTTGCCATCGCTTATTGGATAAAAGTCTTGTTACAAACAGATCGGAAAATCAAAATGGGGATTTCCAACTGAGCATATGCTGCACGATACTGCATCACCTCACAAAGCCGAGATCTAAACTAATCCTAGTTGTAGTGCAAGCTTCGCACTTGTTTGAGTTTACGTTTTGTTAAACTAATCCCAGTTGTAGTGCAAGGTTTGCACTTGTTCGAGCTTACCTTTTGTTAAAGTCTCAGTTAGTTGGGACGTATATATCTTTATCATCAATGTACCTATGAGGTTTATTTTACGAATAAATGCACCCAGGTGAGTCATGACCACTCACGTTAGTCACGCTGTCAATAAAAAAGTACACCGTTGATTTCTTTTTCTGTAAGGTCTTCCGTGACCGTCGATATCGGTGGGCCCAGCCAGCGAAACACGTCCACACAACTGAGCGGACACGTAGCAAACGGCTGAGAGCGTGCCACGTCCGCATAATCTAAGGCTCAGATTCCGGAGAGATCCCCGTACGGTGGTCACCGTTGGATATCCTTGATCCATTCGGATTCTGCCATGTGGATCGCGTCAGCCACTCGATATCTGGCACGTAGTGCTTTGACGCGTGGCTAGCATCCAATGGGTGGTACAGCATGTGCGGTTCCATTAGCACGATCGGGATAGGAGGGCCCGATACGCTAAGGGCTTACATTCGCCACCGCTCCATGGTCGTAGAATCATTTCGATATTGCCACGTGTAGTGAGATGATCGATCAGATATCCACGTTGGAGAGTCTTGACACGTGGCACAGATCCAATTGCTCGGGGGCAAGAGACATTGTGTCCCTACGAAGGCTAACTAGCATTCTGGACCCTCCGCCGTGAGATATTTTGAAGCGCATATATTTTTGCCACGTGCTTAGAATATCTCTATCGCTAAAAAGCCTCCACGTGGTAGCCTCGACGCGTGGCAAGCATCCAACTGACAGCGCGTGAGCCATCTCGTGCCCGATAAGTGGGCCAGTTACGCCCGTCTTCTTTTCCTGAATTACGATCCAGGAGAAGCGTTGATCTCAGCACGTGTTTATAATCGACGATTCATAATCGTCCACGTGGTGATGTGACACGTGGCAAGAATCTGGAATACGCTCTCTGAGGCTTTCATAATCGACGAGCCTGCATCGTCCAAGCGGCAATGGGACACGTGGCAGGAATCCGAGGGAGAATGTGGAATGTGCTCTCTGGGGCTTTTGTGTATATATATGTCGCCCGCTCTTCGGAGTTGGCAGCGAAGAAGAAGAGACGGCTTTTTGCTCGATTTCGGTCGCGGGTTCGATCCCGCGTGCGAGCACGAGGATTTGGGTCGCGGGTTCGATCTCTCGTGCCAGCAGGAGGAGGCAGCCGAAACAGAAGAGAGAGCGGGAGCGAGAGCGAGAGGGAGGGAGTGGCGATGGGAAATCCGGCGAAGAATCTGAAGCAATCGCTGAGCGATCTGTTGGGCGCTGGCAGATCAGATCAGAAGAGGCAGCAGCAGCGCAGAGATCACAAATTCTCATCGCAATCGTCTAAGAAGCGGCAGAAGATCAGATCAAAGCCAGCGGATTCCTCCAACACCAACAGCAACAGCAGCAACAGCAGCAGCAGCGGAAAGAAATCATGGAGGACCTCCTCGCTGAGAGCTGATGATCTCGATCTGGGCTCCAAGCCATTGCCATCGCCATCGCCTGCAGCAGTTATACCAGCCTCAGCCTCTGTATCGGATCAATGCAAGAGCCAATCCTTCAGAAATTTGTCCGCAAATTGGGCCTCTGCCCACGCAAGATCAGCTGCATTGGCTCCGGTGCAGCTGGGTGGGATTGTCATGAGGCGTTCTACCTCTGCAAATAGCTTTGCTTCCAGGACGCATGACGATGATCCGTCTTACCTGGCGTTTGAAAAGCTCTTCAACCAATTTCAGGTCGGACTCTTCCCCACGTCTGCATGCGCAGTTTGCTTGTTCCAGATGTTACCTGCTCTCAGGCTAATTTCTATGTCAAGCATGTATTCGAAAACAATGGATATTCTCCTAAAATTGTAGGATGGAAGCCATAGTTTAAGGGTGATAGGCGTGTCTTAATGGCCCGGTCGTGAGTTTAAATCCCAACTCCAGGTAATTGCGTCAGAGGCCAAGTCTGTAGCGATGGAGCTTGCAGGCACGTGCAGATTTCACAATGCATAAACGGTGTTGTCACCCGATCACTTAAGGCCGGAGAAGGGATGAAAATTTAGGATGTAGCTAGTTCTTTTATTAACAACCAGCTGAAGGTGGTATTCATCTCCACGTCCCGGGTGGGGAGGGACGAAACTTTAGTCCTGCAGCTAGACTGGTGATTACCTCCTCCGGATGACATTTAGCTCAGACCGTGAAAAAAGTTGGGTGAGAGAGATTCTTGCTCCGTAGCTGGAGGCTGTAGTTCTGAACCCTGTTTGTAATTGCACACATTCTGTGCATAAAACTGTTAGGGGGTTGTGCTGGGCATAAAAAAAAGATTCAAAGATGAATTTCCTACTTCTAACTCATTTGAATGCCTCCATTATAGTTCATTTTCATTAGTGTATATTGAAGAAGCAAGCCTCACACGTCGTACGTTATATAATATTGAGAGATGTATCTTTCGAGTAAGCAACCAAGGGAACGCTTCACTCCATATGCTGCTCCTTCATACACGTAAGATCTACAGTTTCAGTCCTTTGACATGAAAGATTGAAAGTTTCGACCTGTCAAAAGTCTATTGTTCTACATAATAAGGAAATACTTTTTTTCTACAACCCGGCCATCTTTGCTTGTGAAAAAATACTTGTTAATCTCTCGTCATTGGTTATTCTTGCCAAACATAATAGTTTCATTAGACTTTAAGACTATTGGCTTTTGCTATTCTAGATGTATAGGATAGTTGAAGACGGAAGACATTTTGTGGCAAATTTTGTCGTGCACTTCATGTTTATTTCAGTTGAGTGCCTAAATGTTCTCACGCAATGTGGTTATCGAGTTTCTTCCAAATGGTAAAGTGCGAATGCGAATTTTGTAAACACAATACTCTTGCAAGTATAATATCTCCAAATTAAAGATCTGAACTAGAAGCAAGTCATTAAACATGGACTTTGCAGACTTGGCACCTTAGCTGTATACAAGTAGTCCGAACAATATCGTTCGTTGAGACGTTGGACGTGACTTGAACATGTCGAATACAAATCACCGATCTCCTTCCTGTTTCTTTGATACTTCAGAATATCAATTATTATTGTAACACACACATCTACCGATAGATAGAATACTTCAACCGACTTGAATTGCAGGTATGAAGTTTGTAGCAACATTGTGAGAAACAAACATGAGGGGCTGAGGGGGAATTAGTAGCACCTCAGAAAGCTTTGGAAGATCACAAATTTCCCATAGGCATATTATTGCCCAAACGAAGTCCATGAAGAAAAGGAGATCATAGCCCATAAAAACTCAAAAGTAATTGCCCATAATAAAATTTCAGCGGTAAAAGAGGAGTATGCCTTGCAATGCAGAATAAGAATGTGTGTGACATGCTTAATAGAAATACACGCGACAAGCCTGTGTACATGTTAATGTTTGAGCTGTGGTTGACGTCCTTGTGGGCTGGCAATTTGGCAGGGCAAACCTCCCGACACCAGAAAGGTGCTGGTAACTATTACAGTGCTGGGCACAATCGGTCGACTACGCCTTTTCATCGCAGACACTGCAACTGTGCCTGAGCTCATCGCCATGGCTCTCGGTGAGTATGCCCACGAAGGTCGCCTTCCACCTCTCGGTCGCAATGCTAAAGCCTTCCACCTCTACCTCACGCCATTCCATCCACAACGTAAGCTCCTCCACTGTCAATCCATTGCTGAATCAATCATTTCATCTTTACCAGTTATCAATTTAGTTAAGACTTATGTGAAACGATTAATCGTCGACCTGTTTGGCTGCTGGCTGCAGCATTACCTCCTCAGGAAACCATCAAGAGGCTGGGAACCAGAAGCTTTGTTCTATGTCCGACAAATCAAGCACCGTCGCCACGCTGCAAATCATCAGCAGAGATGCCTAAGGGTTCACGATCATGGTGGAGGATCATCACTGGCATTTCTTCCAATGTTGCCTTAGTTTTATGAGGAAAACTTCGCAGGGGTAAACCCAAAGTGAATATTTTAATCAATAACTGCTGGTTCTCGGTGTATGGTGGACGAATCCTATCATGATTGAACTTCTCAACCCGCTCAAAAAGTGTTGAAGATCCAACCTTGAACTACCCACTCGCAATGTTGCAGATCCAGGCTTTGAATTACCTGCCTGAGCTTTGGAGTGGGAGTTATATGTTGCCTGAGCTTTGAATTACCTTCCAACATATATGTGGCACACAACAGACTATACCAATTAAAGCTGCAAGCCCAAAAACGATATCAGGAAAGATGTGTGTTAGCTTTCAGAGATGATCTTTCCTCAACCAGCTGCTGCATTGTGTTGGATGCCAACAGCTACTGAAAAGTGCATAGAAACGAAGCAGCTGGGTAGGATATATGTATGCTGAGTGCATTGTACTAGAGAAAATTTTCCTATTTTCCTTCTCTCTTCTCAAGTAATAATTGTGAAGGTCATCCAATATAAGCTGCAAACTCTTTCCCATAGTATCAAGCTTTTGATTGTTTGTGACTATATGGTATGAAGTTGCTCTCAATGGTATGAAGTTGCTCTCAAATCTGCTAGACAGACCCCAAAATGAGAGAAACAAAGTATCTGAATGAAGTAAGTCTACAATGTATGTCAGTGCTACAATGCTAGACAGACCCCCAAATGAGATAAACAAAGTATGTCAAGTGAAGCAAGTCTACAATGAGGGATAAACCCAATTGCTGATCATAGATGATCTACTATTCTTAAAACCTCCAAAAGACTTTGATGTGCCAAAAGTGACTCCCAACATGCTCTCACACTACAATCATGTGCTTGCCATGATCTAGCTCAAAAGTATCTCCACATAACATGTAATAAAAAACTATCCATTTGGATTCTTTCTTGCCAAGTAATCATTTGATACTAAACTTAAGTATCATGAAATAGATCTGCCGGTCCATTCCATATGGTTGATTACTATAAATAGGTAACTTATCTATACATATACCTTTTTTGTATTATATTCATGTAAAATGGATTCCAAATTACTCAAAATACACACTATTTCTAAACTATTACACACTATTTTAGGCGCCACAATTGACATTAACTTGAATATTAGGACGAGCTCGATGACCAAAGAAATGGGTCCCATTGGGTTTTGAGCTTCACAAAATTCAAACTTCTTTTCTATACTTTGAAGTGCTAAAAAAAAGTGGGCCCACTGGCTACATGCACTTACGATCATACATGCGTACCATCATGTACTCATATTGTACCCAAAGTATGACCCAAAGGGGTTGATGCTTCTTGGTTTCCAATGGAAGGCTCGAACTTGAGACCAAAGAAACTTTGGATGTCAAGCGTTAACCAATTGAGCCAACTCCCTTGGGTCCAAAGGGGTTGATGGCAAGGGATGCTATAGAAAGAGCATTGCACTCCTTATAATGTGAATACCCGTGACTTGCTTATGGGATAGTCAAGGCAACTTCAAGCTTCATGTTTTCCCCTATGTGCTTACTTTCTCCACCAACATCCCCACTTAAGCAAACACACATCCATATGAGTCATATATTGGGATCCCACCCCAATCGCTTAGTCACCGACCGTGCTAGTGTCCCCCAAAACTGCTAGTAGCAAGGGACACTAAACGATGAGCAACAACTCCTAATATGAGGATGATTCCAGGCCCATTACTTGCTTTTGGAATAATTACAACAATTTCAAGTCACACACCACCTCTCAATGCACACCTTACTTCCTCCAACATGAATTTTCTTTTTGACCAATATTTTAATTGTTAAGCTTTGTCAACATTTTATTAACTTGACTCTATTAGGAAGTTTTTGCTATGACATCTTTTAGGGAAGACAATACAATATAATTCCAACACAATTTGAAAAAGACACACACACTTCTTACTATATATTTTTATTAGAGTTGTTGATACTTTTTCTTCAACAATTTAGGGTTCTTTTCAACCCAATCACACATATCATAAAGGTGCAACTTAAAATACCATAAACTTAGACCTAGATTAATTTCACTACTTAATTTGCAAATATTTATCTCTTTGAGAAGGCATTGTAAAGTCTATATTATTGTCTAACTAAAAAACACTAACAATTCATGATAAAAATTAACATAATGTTGAATCAAAGATGGGTCTGTTGGAATTCGATGCTCAGCCTGAAATCCATTTGTTGTTAATGAGCATCCTGAAAATTTTACAAAACCTAGAAAATATAAGGCTCGAGTTTTTCTGAAGATCAAAAAATCCAGTATCGGATGACCCAATGTCAAGCCTAACAAACAAAGATTTTTTGACCCTAGATCAGATCGGATCGAGGTGAATTATCGGGTCGAATCAGGTCTGATTTTTTCGACTCTGGAAAAGCCGACTCTGACTATTTTTTTGACCCAGTGTAAAAAATTGATCCTTTGTATACTTTTTGATATTTTGTAAAGTTCGATACTGTTGGTCTAAAATCCGACCCAACGACTTCGCGTTGACAGTCCGCCTATATTGTACATGCAGTTATAATTCTGATGCAATTGTAATAACTATAGAAAATATCAGTAATAGATATTTTGAGTAGTGTATCAAGATAAGTATTTTCATCAGAAAACTTCTGATTTTCAACAATAATATCCATAAAGTCCTCAATCCAAGGATCCTATTCTAAGCATGCCAATCACAAGCAACACAAGGGAACCTGATGGTGGACAAACCAACCCAACCAAACCTAGATCAAACGAATCTAGCCCCCAAGCTATGGATCAATCACTCAGAGAGGAATGAGGCATCACACCAGCAGCATCCTGCCACCGGTCATGCTATCAAGCATACACTAGTGAGAGCCCAATAGGTATACTTATACCCTCCAAGGCCCATGCACTACTAGTAGTGCACTTTGACACCTCACTGGACACCTCTGCAGCCTATCTGGGCCACGTCATCCAGTTTGCATATCTCTGTACAATCCAGTTCTTGATGTTCTTGGGATGTCCAAGAATCAAAAGGCTGGTTGGTTTCTTGATTCTTGGACTTCTAACATGCTGTAGTTTAGTTTTGTTTCTTGTTTTTGTCAAGTTATGCAAGGTAGCTCAGTGTGAATGTAGTGTAGGCTCTGATTTCAGTTCGTTTTAAGAGTAGGTAGCTGTAGAATTTGTAGAACGTTCATTGGTTTGCATGATGATCTGTGAATGAGCGTTCTTGGCTTGCATCCATGTAGAATGTAAGTGCGTTCAAGAGTGACGTCCCTGAGTTGTCCTCTGACAGGCAGGACAAAAGAAACATACTACAACGAAACTTTGTTTTCTTCTGCCTGGGTTGGCATCGTAAAATCAATCAAGAAACCATGTAACGACTGCCATGAAGCCTGATAACAGGCAGAAACGGTTCTGTAAGCAAGAAGCAGAAAAGTAAACAACAGGTCCTCTGGAGCAGGGGATCTGTCAACACTCAGTCAATTTATGGCTAATACTGGCATTATCCATTGGAAGGCTCTCATAAGAGTCATGAGGTATATTGGAGCTACCATGGACCAGTTCATCTGCTATGGAGAAGTCAACAACGACAATCTTCATCAGCTCAATGGATATTCTGATGCAAGCTGGGGAGGAGATATAGACAATCAACAATCACTTTGTTAGTAGAAGGAATGTAAACCTTGTAGGCTTTACTCACCTCACTAAATCCAACAAAAATACTTCTTCTTGAAGATGGATCCTCCTTGGTCCTATCATCAAGAGTAATGTTCACATAGCATGTGCATCCAAAGGTTCTTAGAAAGTTGACACTCGGCCTCCTCTTGAATAGCATCTCAAAAGGTGTCTTTCCATCCAAAATAGCACTTGGCCACTTTCACATAAAGTCCTATTCTTTCTTTCAGCCACTCCATTTTGTTGTGGGGTTCTTGATATTGTATACTCCCTCTTGATCCCATGCTCATCACAAAAGGCCTTGAACTTGGTAGATATGTACTTACCACCATTGTCACTCCTTAAGCACTTGATCCTTGTAAAAAATTGGTTCTCCCTTGCATTCTTGAACTTGATAAAGACATCATACACTTCATCCTTGCTCTTTAGTAGATAGATCCAACAAAATCTACTAAAATCATCAATGAATGTTACATACATCTTAGCTCCACTATTGCTAACTGTAGTACAATATCCGAATGTACAAGCTAAAAAGGCTTTGTAGATCAAGATGTAGATCTAGTATAAGGTAGTCGATGTGACTTAGAAAAAGCACAAGACTTAGAAACATGATTGATGCCACTTAAGGAACTTGGAAGACCTACCACAACCTTCTTTCTAGCCATTACCTCCAATGACTTGAAGTTGAGGTGTCCCATCCTTTTATGCCAAACCTCTTGAATAGGTATTTGCTCCCTTGCAACACATCCAACTTGGTTAGAAATAAAACAAGAATCTAGTTTGAACAACTTTCCTTGCCTTTTACCTTTTCCAATCAAGACATCCTTCCTTTTGATCATACAAGAATCTCCATCAAACTCCACCTTGAGGCCTTTACTTAGCATTTGACTCACACTAAGCAAATTCTTGGTAGTAGATGGAATAAACAAGACATCCTCCAAATGAACATTCCTATTTGTAATGAGATAAATAGGAATTATGTCAATTCCTTTGATTGCACACTCACCGTCATTGGTCGTGTAGATCACCCTCTTGTCATCTTTATATGCCAACAAAGAAGTGAAATACTTGTTGTGAAAGGTCATGTGTGAACTTGCTCCACTATCAATCCACCAAGGATCTAGATCTCCATCATTAGCAAGCATACATGAAGACATCACAAAAGCATCATCATTTGCATCTTGAACATCCAAACCATCCTCATCATCAAGAGTAAGATTACCTTGCTTGTCTCTTTGATCTCTCTTCTTCTTGTAGCAATCACTTGAAAAGTGTCCTTTGATGCCACAATAGAAGCACCTGAGCTTTGATCTATCCTTCTTTTTGCCACTTGAAGAAGCATCCACTTGATCTTGCCCTTTAGACCACTTACTTTTGGTTTTTCCCTTTGTGAACATAGCATCCTCTTGAAGTGTCGATGTAGATCCACCTCTTGCTTGAAGCCTATATTTCTCATTGATCAAGATCTCTTGAAGATCCATAAAACTTGGAAAAGTCTTTTGAATAGCAATACTTTGAACAATGTTAGCATGAGCATCCAACAAGCCATTAAGAATTACTTGAATAAGCTCTCCTTCCTTAATGCTTTCATCAATGAAAGCCAACTCATCATTCAATGCTTTCATCCTCAAAACAGAAGTACTTGGACTTACTTAATTCTTTTGCAAACAAGAAAAAATTTGCCTTCTTAGAGTCAACACTCTAGAAGTAGACTTGGATTCATAAAGCTTCTTCAATGAATTCCAAGCTTCCAAAGATGACGTGCACTTACCAACTTCATTGAGAAGCTCATTAGTAACATTCATCTTTATCATGTGTAGAGCCTTCTTGGACCTCTTGTCATACCTCATTTGATCTTGTTGTGTTGTTGGTATCTCCTCCAAACCTACAACAATATGCAAAACATCATTCATCTCAAGAAGTGACTCCATCTTCACTTTCCACAATGAATAGCTACTTGAGGTAAGCTTATCATTGGCTGCCAACATGACTCCAATTGAAGTTGCCATGTAGCAATGACTTGATCTTCTCTTTCAACCTGTTTCAATGCACAAAGCACTCCTTTGAACAACAAAAAATGCTTTCAAAAGAAATCATCAAGATTTGAAACTATCTCCCAAATTCTCTTCTAGTACTTATACCAAGCAAATCAACACATAGAATCATGGAATCTTGATCAACCTATGATCTATCCTCAATCTAATGACTTTTGCCACTTCCTAAGCTTGAAACATGCTCAAATGAAGTCCAGCAACCTCCCTATCTAGAGATCCAATCAAAATTAGAGTTTTGACAAAATCACAAAAATTGACTATTCCAAATCTATATGCAAATGCTGAAAATTTGATATGCAATCTATTAGCCACCACTTAGGCTGATCCAATGATCCAAAAATCTGCCAAATCCAGTATGTGAACTCAAAAATTGGAATTGATCAAGTTTACAGATCTAGATAGGGTTTTGATCTACAAAAGATCCAATCTACAAAAGCGAAAAACTCGATTTTGGTGTAGAATCCTCTCTAGCATGCTCTAGACTTGATATCTTCACCAAATCATTGATAGATCTGATTTCCTCCTTCATAACCTGAAACACAAGATCTGATACCATGTGAAGGATTTCAGATCATTATGCTCCAATCCACTTGAAAGATCTTTGGTTGGAAAGAGAAATACGCTACCACTCTTACCAATGTAGAAAAATCAGCATCTACACACAAAATGAGATGCAAACACCAATAAAACTTGATCAAACTTGAATGTAATGATTATGTATTGTTGCTGTCCATACAAAACCAGCAAGCTATTGTCATTCACATGTGTGAAACCAAAAATAGCATTTATGAATCATTCTACACATAAAATTACATGCAATCACCAATATAGTGCACCAATGGATAGTAAAACCCAAGAGAACCGTGTATAAGCATGAAATGAGATAGAGAAGAGACAAGATCACTCTCTCCACTAGTTACATTCATTTATAGCAGGTCCAAACCCTATTTGGCCACTTGGCTTTCCCTCCGAAATGCTAACCCTACTATATTTGGGTCTAGATTCAATGTACCCAGCTATTCAACTTTGAATCTCCTAAAACTCGTCTCAAAACTTTCCCACACTTTCAAAAAGTGTTAATTCAAATGAAATTTAGACTAATGTACTTTGAAAAGTTATTCTCTAAGTCTAAAACAAGTTTTGGCCTCAATATGCCAAATATGGAAATATTGACAAAATGATCAAACTAGTTGAATCTTTCACTGAATACAGCAAGCTTACCAAGTGTTCTTAAGCCCACACAATTACAAATGTTCAGTATGACAAGTGCTTTAATGGCTATTAGCAATGGCACAAAGCCTTAGGTTCACGAATCGAAACAAGTGTAACCCTCATGGGTCAAAGTAGTCACATTCGCTAATGAATTCACCAACATAGCATATTAATAATGTTGTTATAATGATGGTAAATAAAGATTAGATTTAGTGTTACTGAATTGGCAAAAAATCCAAATCCAAATTTCAAAGCATTAAGAAACAATAGAAAGGTAGCAAAGACCCCCACAAATCCGAAGCCTACAACCACAAGATAACTGGCAATAAAGAGACAAAATGTTCATTTTTAATTACTAAATTGGCTGGACCCCACTAGATTATAACATGCATAGATCCCTTATCAAAAACTTCAGGCCTTTTAGATAATAATGAGTATTTAGTCAAATCGCAACAGTGTGGTGTATGGGTAGAGTTGTTGACTACGATCATCTAGGTGTATGCTCGATTCCCAACTACTACGAAGCGACATCTTAGGGGCTTGCCCCTCAGATGGCATTGCCCACATAGCATTGCTAAGTTGTATGTATGTTGTATATAACCGACCACTAGTATCTTAACACATTGCCAAAAAAAAAAAACAATGGCAGTTCCTGTGAAAGATTTCAGATCATTATGATCCAATCCACTTGAAAGATCTTGGGTTACAAAGAGAATCACCTACCAATCTCACTAATGTAGAAAAAGCAGCATCTACACATAAAATGAGATGCAAACTCTAATTGATCAAACATGAATCAAATGATAACGTATTGTTGTTGTCCATTCAAAACCAGCAAGCTACTGTATTTCACACTTGTGGAATAAAAAATAGCAATTATAGATCATTCTACACATAGAATTGCAAGTAATCACAAATATAGTGCACCAATGGATAGTAAAAGCCAAGAGAACCATGTATAAGCATGAAATGAGATAGAGAAGAGAAAAGATATGTCTCTCCACGAGTTACATCCTTTTATAGTAGGTCCAAACCCTATTTGGCCACTTGGCTTTCTCACCAAAATGCTAAACCTACTATTTTTGGGTCTAGATTCAAAGTATTCAACATTCAAATTTGAATCTACTCAAATTCGCCTTCTAACTTTTCCACACTTTCAAAAAGTGTTTATTCAAATGAAATTTAGACTAATGAACTTTGAAAAGTCAATCTCTAAGTCTAAAAACAAAGTTGGCCTCAATATGTCTAACATGGAAATATAGCAAATACGATCAAACTAGTTGTATCTTTCACACTCCCTCTTCAACTAGTTTTAGCATGGACTTTGATAACACTCTAAGTGATGTCCTATGCTTCATGAACAAGTCCTTTCCCAATGCTTTGGTGAATATATCAGCTACACATTCCCTTGAGGACACATGCTGAAGCTCCGCTTCCTTTGCAATGACTTGCTCCCTCACAAAATGATATTGCACCTCAATATGCTTGCTCCTAGCATGAAAGATAGGATTGGTTGCCAAGATTTGGGTTGATTGATTGTCACAAAAGATGAATGGGCTCTCTAAAAAATTCAGCAAGTGAAGATCCTTGATCTTTATTCTGATCCATACCATCTCCTTTGTGCAATGTGTAAGAGCTTTGTACTTGGCCTCACTAGATGACAATGAGATAGTGGCTTGTTTCTTCGACATCCATGATATAGCTCCATCACCTATGAAAATATAATGAGAACTAATGGATCTCCAGCATAGTCTGAATCTGAAAATCCAAAAGGATTAGATGATGATCCCTCATACAATATGCCAAAATCTCGAGTTCCAATGATGTACCTCAAAACTTGCTTTCCTAGCTTCCAATGCTCCCAAAGATTTTTGATAAAGTCCATAATGAAGGCTCAGAAGAGTCTATAAAGAAGGCTTATTCCTAAGTCTATAATGAAGGCTCAGAGGAGTCTATAAAGAACGGGACAAGGCCAAGGGTCAGATCACCCTATTGACCCTTTCCACCATGATTGAGGATGGGCAACCTCTAGAAAAAAAGTGCCAATGACCATGATTGAGGATGGGCAACCTCTAGAAAAAAGAGGCCTAGGAATTGATGGACATTATGCAAAACAAGATTGGTCATATACCTTTAATTTTCCTTAGGAAGATTGCACTTGGGTGAATTCCCAAGTTATAACCATGGAAAACTATATGTAATTAAAAGTCAAGATAAAGCTTGTACCACCAACCTCCCACCTACTTTTCCACGTGCATTCTAGTCTATTTGACACCTAGAATGGGGCACCCTCCTACACTCTCACTTCATATGCCAAATCATCATAAAAACTCTCTCAAACTTGTTCATCTCACTAATTTACCCTCTCTAACTAATACACCTCATCCATACACTCCACTTCACCTAAAGTCCAATTGGAGTCTTCCCTACACCTCATGCACTTACACTTGACACCTCACTTAGTTTGGATGGACTCTCCACTCTCTATATAAGTGAAAATGCGCCCACTAACAAGAGGATTCAATGATTTTGCGTCCAAGCTTTGCCCATTTGTTGTTTGTTGTGTACAGGTGCTTTGGAGAAGAAGATTGAAGCATTGGCTCAAGGAGACTATGCTAAATTATGAATTGAAGGATTTCTGAAGCTCAAACCCTCTTGGATCTCCCACACTCTTTCACATTCTCACACATACTCTCTCTCTCTCTCTCTCTCTCTCTCTCTCTCTCTCTCTCTCTCTCTCTCTCTCTCTCTCTCTCTCTCTCTCTCTCTCTCTCTCTCTCTCTCTCTCGCTTTCACCCTCTTCTGAAAACATGGTAAGTTCATGAATCTGATATGCACATGTATTGAATGGTTGTTTAGTACCATTTGCAAGTCATAAGAAACCATATCCTTTGACCATGCATGTCAGTTTAGACTCTTGCATGTCATGCCATCCATTGCCTAATGACCATGCAAGTTAGTTTAGACTCTTGCATGTCAAGCCCTCCATTGCTTAATGTCCATGCATGCCAGTTTAGACTATTTCATGTCAAAAATCTATTATCCATCATGTTTCCATGTCAAGAATCTATAATCCATCATGATTGCATGTCAAGAATCTATGATCCATCTTGATTGCATGTCAAGAATCTATGATCCGTCCTGATTGCATGTCAAGATTCTAAGATCCATCATGTTTGCATGTCAAGTATCTAAGATCCTTCATGATTGCATGTCGAAAGAATTAAGATTTATGAAGAAATTTCTATGCTTCTGATAAGCTAGATATGGAATTAAGACCTTTGAAAGGAAGTAAGTTGATGATTCCTATTTTGAGACCCCTCTTGGAATCCATTGTATATGTAATTGGCATAGGCCAATTGGTTTTGCATAATGACAAGAAATATCCTTCGGGGGGAGGGGACGGGTGGTCCCCATCTTGACCCCTCAATGCTTCCACTATATGTGAATGAATTTATGTGATACATTGTTTTCGAGTTTTGATTTTGAAAGTATTATTTGATTTCATTTAAGTTGATTCAAGACTTGATTTATGTGAATGATAAGTCCTTCTTTCTAGCCATTACCTCCAATGACTTGAAGTTGAGGTGTCCCATCCTTTTATGCCAAACCTCTTGAATAGGTATTTGCTCCCTTGCAACACATCCAACTTGGTTAGAAATAAAACAAGAATCTAGTTTGAACAACTTTCCTTGCCTTTTACCTTTTCCAATCAAGACATCCTTCCTTTTGATCATACAAGAATCTCCATCAAACTCCACCTTGAGGCCTTTACTTAGCATTTGACTCACACTAAGCAAATTCTTGGTAATAGATGGAATAAACAAGACATCCTCCAAATGAACATTCCTATTTGTAATGAGATAAATAGGAATTATGTCAATTCCTTTTATTGCACACTCACCGTCATTGGCCGTGTAGATCACCCTCTTGTCATCTCCATATGCCAACAAAGAAGTGAAGTACTCTTTGTGAAAATTTATGTGTGAATTTGCTCCACTATCAATCCACCAAGGATCTAGATCTCCATCATTAGCAAGCATACATGAAGACATCACAAAAGCATCATCATTTGCATCTTGAACATCCAAACCATCATCATCAAGAGTAAGATTACCTTGCTTGTCTCCTTGATCCCTCTTCTTCTTGTAACACTCACTTGCAAAGTGTCCTTTGATGCCACAATAGAAGCACTTGAGTTTTGATCTATCATTCTTTTTGCCACTTGAAGAAGCATCCACTTGATCTGGCCCTTTAGACCAATTACTTTTGGTTTTTCCCTTTGTGAACATAACATCCTCTTGAAGTGTCGATGTAGATCCACCTCTTGCTTGAAGCCTATATTCCTCATTGATCAAGATCTCTTGAAGACCCATCAAACTTGGCAAAGTCTTTAAAATAGCAATACTTTGAACAATGTTAGCATGAGCATCCAACAAGCCATTAAGAATCACTTGAACAAGCTCTCCTTCCTTAATGCTTTCAACGATGCAAGCCAACTCATCATTCAATGCTTTCATCCTCAAAACAAAAGTACTTGGACTTTCTTCATTTTTTTGCAAACAAGAAAAGATTTGCCTTCTTAGAGTCAGCACTCTTGAAGTAGACTTGGATTCATATAGCTTCTTCAATGAATCCCAAGTACACTTACCAACTTCCTTGAAAAGCTCATTGGTAACATTCATCTTGATGATGTGTAGAGCCTTCTTGGCCCTCTTATCATACCTCACTTGATCTTGTTGTGTTGCTGGTCTCTCCTCCAAACCTACAACAATATTTAAAACATGATCAACCTATGATCTATCCTCAATCCAATGACTTTTGCCACTTCCTAAGATTGAAACACAATCAAATGAAGTACAACAACCTCACTATCTAGATATCCAATAGAAATTAGGGTTTTGACAAAATCACAAAAGATTGACTATTCCAAATCTACATGCAAATGTTGAAAATTTGATATGCAATCTAATAGCCACCACTTAGGCTGATCCAATGATCTAAAAATCGGCCAAACGGAATTGATCAAGTTTGTGAACCTATATAGGGTTTTGATCTACCAAAGATCCAATCTACAAAAGCAAAGAACTCGATTTTGGTGTAGAATCCCCTCTAGCATGCTCTAGACTTGATATCTTCACCAAATCATTGATAGATTTGATTTCCTCTTTCACAACTTGAAACACAAGATCTGATACCATGTCAAGGATTTCAGATCATTACGATGCAATCCGAAAGATCTTGGGTTACAAAGATAAATACTCTACCAAGGCTCACCAATGTAGAAAAATCAGCATCTACACATAAAATGAGATGCAAACTTTAATACAACTTGATCAACTGATTAAGTATTGTTGTTGTCCGTACAAAACCAGCAAGCTACTATGTTTTACACGTGTGGATCCAAAAATAACAATTATAGATCATTCTACACATAGAATTGCAAGCAATCACAAGTATAGTGCACCAATGGATAATAGAACCCAAGAGAACCATGTATAAGCATGAAATGAGATGGAGAAGAGAGAAGACATGTCTCTCCACGAGTTACATACTTTTATAGCAGGTTCAAACCCTATTTTGCCACTTGTCTTTCACACCAAAATGCTAAACCTACTATTTTTGGGTCTAGATTTCTTGTACGCAACATTTAAATTTGAATCTACTCAAACTCGCCTTCTAACTTTCCCACACTTTCAAAAAGTATTTATTCAAATGAAATTAAGATTAATGAACTTTGAAAAGTCAACCTTTAAGTCTAAAAACAAAGTTGGCCTCAATATGCCAAATATGAAAATATAGTAAATATGATCAAATTAGTTGAATCTTTCACGTCCCGACAGTTTGAAAACCAAAGGCATAAACTCATAAATCACAATAACTAAACTCATAAATTCAAATATTTTTTATAAGAGTCTAATTCACTGTTATGGGCCATTTATGTATCAATTTAATGTGTTTCTGAACCGTCATAATATCATTAGAGGAGTTCTAAATCCCAAAAAGTCCCTTTGTAAAGATACTTTTTATATTTTTTCTCAAATTTTGCTTACACATGGACCAATCAAAACACTCAAATTTAAAATCTACGTAACATAGCTCATTAGAATTTAAAAAAAAAAAAAGTTTTCTTCATAATGCTATAATTCGGCGCCGGGGGCAGCCCGCAAGCATGACATGTTATTCATAGTATAATATGCAATTATCATTTAAAATAGCATAACTTTTTAACCGTAGCTCCGATTAAGACAAAAATTATACCGTTGAAAAGTGCTCGACGAGAGCTTTCCAATGGTACTACTGCCCTATCAAATCGCTTATGACCTCAGGATCCACATAGTGGATGAGAAAATTGCATTCTTACATGGCGAATTAGATGAAGAAGTCTACATGGACCAACCTTCCGGTTACATTTGCACGTCACTTGTCACCTATGTCTGTCGAATGCACAAGAGCATCTACGGTCTGAAGCAATCTGTGCGACAGTGGTACAAGAAGAAGGATCATGCTCTACGATCCTTGGGCCGAGATAACAAACCTAGGACAAGCCAGATGCTACCTAGGTTTTCAAATCGACCACGACTATGATGAAGGAAAACTATACCTTCATCAGTCCAGGTACATCCAAAAGATCCTAGATGATTTCAGAATGACAGATTGCAAAGGGACCAACACCCCAATGCTTGCAAGAACGATTCTAACAAAGAAGATGGTCCGAAAACCGACGAAGAGAAGAAGGCCATGCAACACATGCCTTATATGAGGGTAGTTGGATCGCTGATGTATCTAGCAAATAACACGCGTCCCGACATTGCGTATCTTGTGTCTAGGATGATCCAATTCAACGTGAACCCAGGTCCTATACACTGGAAGATTGCGAAGCAAATCCTATAGTACCTTCAGAAAATGAAGGATTTCGGGTTGTGTTACTCCCGTGATGCTAGATTCCAATTCCAATTGCACTCCTATAGCAATGCAAGCTGGGCATCACTCAAGGACGACTGTAAAAGCGTCTCGGGAGGGTGCTTCATTGTAGCAAAGGCAACCATTCTCTGGGTCGGCAAGGAGCAGGACCATCACCACTCAGTCATCCTGCGAAGCAGAATATGTCACAGCCGCCAAGGTGGCCAATGAGATCACATGGCTCAAACAGTTCCTCGACGGATTGGGTGAAACCACCAATGAGCCTCTAATTTCGCAAATGGACAATACTTCTACACATGAGGGGATGGGGAACTAGAATGGATGTTAGCTCAATTTATGAAGACATAAATTCGTTCTTATACCTGAATCTTGGAAGTAGATCATAAACATGAGATGGAAAATGGTTTTTGGAAGCCAACATTATGTAAAGAGCCCTTTTTGTCAAAATGAAGGGTGAAATGGTTTCAAAAAAGACATTGCCCTTCAATGAAAGTTGGTTGTGGAGAGGAGGCTTCGTGGCTTTCTGAAGGAGAGAAAAGGAGTGAGAGAGAGGAAAAATGTGTCCAATTTTGTGAGGAGAGATTAGAGAAGTGAGAGCCAGAGCTTTCTTTCCCTCTCTATCATTGCTGGTCCACAAAGAGCTTTCCCTGTAATTGTATCTGATGTATGAATCTTACATGTAACTCCCTGATCATTGAGAATTGAGAAGGAAGGAATCTGAAGCAGATTGAAGCCAAACATCCATGTGAAATCCGCTTACAGACATGTTAAATCAAACCTGATAGTTGTTGTTGAAGTAAATCTGAATGCTATTGGATATTGGAAGCTTGGATCTCTCTGAAATACTGTCATTGCTGCTGTTCTAAAAAAGAGACCCATTCCATCAATCACTGCTATTCTGAAAGTGTGTTTAAGTATTGTCATTGCTGCTACTCTGAGAAGGGAGGAGTACAAATCCCTGGAGCGACCTACACATCCTTGTTGCGGTTCTGATCCCTGGAGCGACCTGCTCTCTTATTGCGACAGAGAGGCATGTTACTGAGAAAATGTCTTGGAAGAGAGAGGAGCGCACATCTCTAAAAAGACCTCTTCTTCACATCGCGACTGAAGGGTGAAGACTGAAGGGCAACCTGTCTTGGAATAGAGGAGTGACCTGTTCCACCATCGCGATCTGTTTTTGAAGAGAGAGAGCGAAGGAGAGGCCAGAGAGAGAGAGAAGCCACGTGACCCAGCCCACGCCTTTTTCTTGGTGAGTTGGGAGAGACAGACCCGACAAAAATTGGGTGCCCACACTGGTAAAACTGTGATCCTATGTGGAAGGAAAAAGCAAGGGACCGGTAACAGTGCATGAATTGAAGATTCAGTTACCTGCTGACTGTCTGAGAATTCTTAACCTTTGGATAAATCGTGGGAAGTTAAAGCAGAGTCTGACTGATTCTCTGAGGTAACTTGCAATTTCAAACTGAGATTGAAATTATATTTTAAGAACTCCTAATGGCTGTGTCGATTGTTCCACTAAAATTTGTAATAACTCTACTTGAAGGCTTGTTTTTAGACTTTACGAAGTTATCTAGAAAATGACAATGTGCTTATAAATTTAACAGTCTGAAGGGCTCTTTGTCGTACTATACCAACAAGGTTAATATAGATTTTTATAGTAAATAATGTTGTTTCCACAGAGGACAACATTAGAAAGTTATGTATTTGGTACAATTATGACAAGTTGTTTCGAGTGTTATTCTGGTTGTCAATAGACATTTAAAAGTAACCAGTATTACTTGTGGTTTGGGGAATGTAATGTTAACAATTTCAGAACAACAATCTACCCTCTATCAAATCGAATGAAACGCGATCTACAGATGAGATGTTATCAGAGTAGTATAGCGGTACTACTCTCTGGCTGATTAAGGTGTCAACAAGAGTCGAGAATTGTTCGATGTATTTGTGGTTCTGCAGGCAATTAATCAATCGCGTTCATGAACTGTTCGTTTCTAGACAGAAGTCCTCAATAACTTAAGTCCAAGGTTTTGGCTAAAGAGCACGAATAGTTTTAGAGCACGTTAGAAACTTATGTCAATTACAATCAAGAACACAGATCAAAGAATCAATTCTTCAGACAGGGACTGTCATCTCATATGTATACATATAGTTTTATTCAATGATCGTGCTAGACTGTACCAAAGATAGTCGTTATTCGAGTGCCGAAAAGAAAGTATTTGCGACAGACGAATAAGATGAGACAGTTCTTTATAGCATGTTTTACGGATACACAGCAAACGACTATAATGCACTAGAGAG
Source organism: Diphasiastrum complanatum (assembly GCA_029204225.1). Taxonomy (NCBI): domain Eukaryota; kingdom Viridiplantae; phylum Streptophyta; class Lycopodiopsida; order Lycopodiales; family Lycopodiaceae; genus Diphasiastrum; species Diphasiastrum complanatum. The sequence goes on from MU831821.1 coordinate 29,230, forward strand.
TCTGTCTGATCAGAGAGTAATTCATGTAATGCGTTAGAGATTGCTAGTAGACTCAAGATCACTCACACCCAACAGTGCGGAGAACGGAGATAAGGGAGAATAATTCTCAGCACTCTATTACATATGCATAAACTTTTCTCTTGATGCTCTGGACTGAAGTGTGAGATCAATATATGTTCTACGGGACGAGAAGATGAGTATCTATTGAGTGTTCATGATAGGAATTTGAAGTTGCCACTTTCCATGTGTAAAAATGTTCGACTTCAGTAAGATGTGCGAACTTTGAAATAATGATTTTGAGTGGTGAGGTGAGGTGAGTGAGGTGAGTCATATTCTAGATAGGTCATGTCTAGTACATCACTTTGGATCAAAAGTGAAGGTATCAACTGTTAAGCCTTGTGTACGATGTAAGATGCGTGCACTTGAAAGTTACCTCGAACACTTTTGCATGAAATGTGTTTAAAAAAGATGTGCCTCTTTGGAATTATTTGGTGATTTTATAGATTAGCATCCAAGTGTTGCATATTTTGCTTGTTGCCTATCAATATGAATGTGCAAATCTATGTCATTAGCTCCATTCATGAGTTCATCTTTGAACTACATATTTCAAAGAACGTTCATGTTTTAACAAGTATTGTTTCTGATAATCAACCCATGTTTCTCGGCTTTCGTGAAATAAGTATTGCTCTACTGCATGTATTTGAGCGGGTGTTGATAGCTTATAAACAAGAAGTATGACCCTATGCTTGTTCATCGTATGTTTCCATGACTTGATGCCATTATTTAATTATGTTTGGTTGAGTACGAGGCAAAGTCATTGATTCTTGATGCAAAGAGCAATTTTTGCGCTCGTCCAGACTTGGCAATTTGCAATTGTTTTGTGTGACAAGTTAGTGTTTGATATTTGATCACAAGAATTTTTCTTGTGAATACATAATGATTATAAGGCATGCATTTTTTTAGTTTGTGAATATGGTAGATGATCCTTGGACTTGTACATGAAATGTGTACATTTTGTAACTTAAAAATATTTGCCACATGTTGAGCAAATGAATTTGGGTGTTGTCTTGTTATTATTTTCAAAGCATCTAGAATTTCGGTTCTCCCAATTGGAGGTGTTAGCATGTTGTTTTTTGGGTTTGTGAAATAACACACACTTGAGGTGGATCTCTAAATAGAAGTACTACAATTATGCATAGTTGATTTTCATCTATGCATATGAAATAAAATCTGTTGATTATGAAGAAACAAAACATTTCTGTTACCAAAGCTTTGCTAGCTTTCAACCCTCAATCTGACGAAAATGTTCGTGAACACGAAAGTCAAAAGACACGAAGCGAAAATGTTCGCGAACATCTTGACGAAGAGACACGAACTCAAAAAATTCGCAAAAGAGAATTTTTTGTGGTACAACGGGAGAAAGTCAGACGACGCCAAAAGTCAAACGACTCGAAGTGACACAAAAATCGTTGCAACATCTTTCCTGTCCTCATGCTCCAAAAAGGTCAAGAAGATCATGCAAGTACCCAGAAGTACAGATATCTGATTTGATAGCATGACATCAGCAGATGCACTCTAAGTCGTGGCTAATCTGTTGTTCTTGTAATTAGTGATTAGTTGTAGATGTTTAATCACTCTAATCTAGAAGTTACATGACAAGACTATATATCTTTCTGGTTAACGTATAATACAGAGAGAGAAGAACAAAAAGTCTAATGCTAGTAAGCAAGTAGACAAAAATACTGAATACGAGTCCGCTTGCGTGCGAGACAGTTTTTTGATAGGATCCGTAGATCCACAAGTCCGCTGGTAAATCAAGACACGAATTCGTGAGAGAACCGTATCTCTCTCGCGCCAACGCACTGTGTGGATCTGCATGCGGTGCTTGAAGAATCAAAAAAATCAATAGACAATTTTGTAGCCGTTGCGCACACATCATTCTTATCTTGTCTGATCCCGAACAAGAATTAGTCTGCTGTTATTTGCATGTTTGTTTCACTTGTTCATTTAATTTCGCAACTTGGTTAGTATCTTGTTGAATGCTACATTAATCTATTAACGTAGTACACTAGTGTCTGTCTACATTCTAGAGGACTGTAGGAATGATGCAGCTGGGAGTGACCAGCAGTCATATCCAAACTCCATCTGAATCGTTTTGTTTCACAATTTTCCGCTTCAGTGGTATCAGAGCCTACCTTTGTCATAGTCTGACATACCCGAAAAGCTATCAGATCTAGAAGGCCGAGCATTGAAACAAACAACCATCAACAATTAGTAGCATACAAAACAAGATCTGTACAGTTTTTGATTCTTTAGGATCTAACTTTCTAGCCTAGAAAGTTAAGACCTCATTGATACTAAAGGGTGAAGGTTTATTCCCTTGGGTGGGTGGCACATAAGAGATGCCTACAACATCAGGCAAAGAGCTACACAAATGGAGAGAGAAAAATGACAAGGCATTAGTCTTGCTATTTTCATCCATCAAAGATAGTCTCACACTTGACCTGGCTACACTCTCCAAGGCAAAGGAAATGTGGGATACACTGCTCACGAGATTTCAAACAAAATCAAGAAGTCAAATAATGATGCTGGAAGACCAGCTGACCAACCTACAGTGGGACGACAAAGTTCTCACTTCCTTTGTAAGGAAGATGAACTACACAACTCTGGAGCAGATAATGCAGTGTTAGTTGAGAAGCAACTCACTTACCTGTTGAGAGCCTTACCCAGATCTTTCCAAACGACCAAAACCTTGCTCGCGAAAGATCCTACCATGACCCTCGAAAAGGCGATTGTCAAGATTCGAGAGGAAGTCGAGGTGAGAGAGCACCTTGATCACAAGGATGGTTCTGACTAGGCCTTCTACAGCAACAAAGAAAAATCCAAGAAACAATTCAAGCCTAAGAGGGAGTCAAATCAAAGACAGGATCATGATCAGCAAGCAGAGGGGACAAGCAAAGGCAACTGAAAGAGCAAAGGGAGATCGAAACAACAAGGGGGAGAAAAGAAGACTTGCGTGAGATGCAGAAGAGATGGGCACACAATTGATACATGCTGGCTCAATCTGAAAATCGAATGTATCCATTGCCACAAGAAGGGCCATGCAACCATGGATTGTCGCTTGAACCCGAGGAACAAATCAGCACAGAACAGACAGGAGAACAACAACATTTCTTCCTATGTCGAGGAGCTTGAGAGCTCGTAAATGGGTGAAGAGAGATTGAACAGAAATTGTTCGACCGCCTACATTTGTGCAGATTTGTGTTCAGCATCAACATCTGACACACATGAGGTGATCCTAGATTCAGGAGCCACCTCACACTTCATGACTTCAAGATGAATAATGTCTGATTTCAGCAGTGCTGATCCTTCAAGATTCATTGTTCTTGGAGATGGATCCAAACATCAAGTGAATGGTATTGGTTCACTGTGGCTCGACACCAATAGAAGAGACAGACGACTCGAAGACGTTCTGTTTGTGCCTACACTGCAGCAAGACTTGTTTTTTGTGGCAAGAATAGCTGATGTTGGGATGTGTGTCACATTTTCTGATGAAGCATGCAACGTGGTTGACGCTTGTACCAGAAGAAAAGGTATTCTATATCACTTGAAGGTACGCCTGTCTGCAGATTAGGTGCATCAGACTCATGATGATTCGAGACACTCTGTGGAACAGGAGATTATGCCACATAAACTCAATGGCACTTTACCAAGCAAGCCATCATGGAGCAATTACAATCAACATCTCGAATGCAACCAGTTCGACCACCTGTATGATGATGGCCTACTCGAAGGCTCCAAGAATACTGTGGGCTGAAGCAGTAGCTACAGTTGCATACATCCAGAACATGATAGAAAAGTCTGGTATCCCTCATACGACACCACACGAATTATGGTGGGGTAGAAAGCCCAACATGTCTCACATCAAAATTTTTGGTTGTGCAGCTTATGCACATATTCCTGATAAGCTACAAAAGAAGCTTGATGAGAAAGCTGAACATGGATTTCTAGTAGGTTATGACAACAATTCGTTGTACTACAAAGTCTACATGCCAGACACGAACACTGTGAAGACAGTGAGAGATGTCAGATTTGATGAGAGTAGGACAATGGCCAGTGACGATCTTGTCAGCTATGAAGTCCTGGAAAGACACTACTATGATTTGCCACCAGTGACAGAGGGAGCAGAAGCCGAACATGAAAACGAAGATTTTTGAGTCGCTTCGCATTCGAGTGACGAATCAGAAGACGAAAGATTCGAAAGGTAGTCCTCTGTTACAGTACCTATAAACCAAGATGGTTCCAGACCTAGCAGAGCAGACAAAGGCAAAGGCATTGTTGTCTCAGGAGGATCTCCTAGAAGGTCGACAAGACCGCGAAGAGCGGCAACAAGATATGTTCCAGGCAGCTCCGCTTCTACATCAAAAGAGTTTTGTGGATTCAGTGGAGAACCACAAACTTTCGAGTAAGCAATTGAATGTCCAGAGAAGGACAAATGGATCCAAGCCATGAACGAAGAGATGGAATCCATGAGGAAGAACCAAATATGGACGTTGCAGCCATTACCACATAAGCGCAAGACTGTCAAATGCAAATGGGTGTTCAAGCTCAAGTACGGACCAGATGGGAACGTCTCGAAATACAAGACAAGACTGGTAGGGAAGGGATTTTTTCAGAGATATGGTATTGACTACTCTGAAACCTTCTCCCATGTCATCAAACATTCGTCCCTAAGATTATTATTTGCATATGCAGCTGCTTATGATCTCAGGATCCACATTGTGGATGAAAAGACAACCTTCTTGCATGGTGAGTTAGACGATGAGGTCTATATGGATCAACCCCCATGTTATGTCTCGAATTCACTTCCTAATTATGCATGCAAAATGCATAGAAGTATCTACGGTCTGAAACAGTCAGCTCAACAATGGTACAAAAAGAAAGATCAAGTCTTGAAATCATTAGTTCAAGCCACTGATGGCTGATTCCAATGTGTATGTCAGAATTACAGATGGGCACATCATTATTGCGGCTGTATATGTGGACGACACTCTGATACTTTGCAAGAGTGAGCAACTGATTGCTAAAGTGAAGAGAGACATCTCGAAACATTTCAAGATCGTGGATCTGGAAGAAGCCAAATGTTATCTTGGCTTGCAAATTGACAAGGACTATGAGGGAGGTAAGTTGTACCTTCATTAGTCCAGATACACTCAGAAGATCCTAGAGGATTTTGAAATGCTGAATTGCAAATGAGCGAATATTCCAATGCTCATGGGAAGGGTGCTGACAAACGATGATTGTCCGAGGACTGAAGAAGAGAGAGAACAAATGCAGCTCACACCTTACAGAAAGCTGATAGGTTCGCTAATGTACCTTGCAGACAACACACGCCCTAACATAGCTTATGCAGTGTTCAAGATGAGCCAATTCTGCACGAATCCAAGCTCAACACATTGGAGGATTGCAAAACGAATTTTGCAATATCTTCAATTAACGAGAGATTATGGCTTGTGTTATTGTCGTGATGCAGGGTTCAAGATGCTTTCCTACAGTGATGCTAGCTGGGCATCCCTCAAGGACAATTGTAAAAGCGTCTCAAGAGGATGTACCATCGCGTCAGGAGCGGCAGTTCTCTGGGTTAGCAAGAAGCAGACCATTGTAGCTCAGTCATCCTGCGAAGAAAGAGTACGTTGCATCAGCAAAGATGGTCAACTTAATAATTTGGCTCAAGCAATTTTTGGACGAATTGGGTGAAACAAGGAACGAGCCTCTGGTTTTGCAGATGGATAACACATCTGCAATACATTTAACCAAAGATCATGTGTTCCACTCAAGGATGAAACACATCGCGATCAAGTACCACTTGATTAGGGATCTAATTGAGAAGAAGATGCTGCAGACCACCTTTATTAGAATGAAAGACATGGTTGCTGACATTTTCACGAAAGCCCTAGTCAAAGGTCTTTTTGAGAGACAGAGGAGCAGTCTTGGAGTCGTGCTTTGAGAGGGAGCTGAAGAAACAAAATGTTTCTGTTACCAAAGCTTTGCTAGCTTTCAGCCCTCAATCTGACGAAAATGTTCGTGAACACGAAAGTCAAAAGACACAAAGCGAAAATGTTCGCGAACATCGTGACAAAGAGACACGGACTCAAAAAATTTGCAAAAGAAAATTTTTTGTGGTACAGCGGGAGAAAGTCAAACGACTCGAAGTGACACGAAAATGGTCGTGACACCTTTTCTGCCCTCACGATCAAGAAGATCATGCAAGTACCAAGAAGTACAGATATTTGATCTGATAGCATGACGTCAGCAGATGCACTCTAAGTCGTGGCTAATCTGCCATTCTTGTAATTAGTGATTAGTTGTAGATGTTTAATCACTCTAATCTAGAAGTTACATGACAAGACTATATATATTTCTGGTTAACGTATGATACAGAGAGAGAAGAACAAGAAGTCTAATGCTAGTAAGCAAGTAGACGAAAATACAGAATACGAGTCCGCCTGCGTGCGAGACGGTTTTTTGATAGGATCTGTAGATCCACAAGTCCGCTAGTAAAGCGAGACACGAATTCATGAGAGAACCATATTTCTCTCGCACCAATGCACTACGTGGATCTGCATGTAGTGCTTGACGAATCAGAAAAATCAATAGACAATTTTGTAGCCGTTGCGCACACATCATTCTTATCTTGTCTGAAATCGAACAAGAATCAGTCTGCTATTATTCGCGTGTTTGTTTCACTTGTTGATTTAATTCCGCAACTTGGTTTGAATCTTGTTGAATGCTACATTAATATGTTTACGTAGTACAGTAGTGTCTGTCTACATTCTGGAGGACTGTAGGAATGATGCAGCTGGCAGTGACCAGCAGTCATATCCAAACTCCATCTGAATCGTTTTGTTTCGCAATTTTTCGCTTCATATTATATTGTTGCAAACAAATTTGGTATTTCAATAGTCCTGTCAATAAGAAATGAATCATAAAATGTATGTGCTGAGTTTATGCCCTATATGCTGTCAAAATATGTACTTGTAATTTGTGAATGTTTTTATGAAGCGTTGAAGTTTCTATTTGAAAAAAAATGAGTTGCCTCCAAACTGTGTCTGTATCAGCTGCCTCTATGCATTTTGTAAAAAGTTCAATAGTAAGACGTGTCATTTGGTTGTTTTTGGAAAGTATCAAGAAATGCAAACGTTGTAAAGATGTCTTCATTTTTGGAAAGAGCTTCAAGGATTCATAGTTGTTATTTGTGTCAGAATAGATCTAGTATCCATGTCAAAACATGAGTAACAAGTTTTGTAATAATATTGATTGTTGGTTTACAAGAAATGTACACATTTTTTAACTTGAAAATATTTGCCACATGTTGAGCGGATGAATTTGGGTGTTGTCTTGTTATTATTTCCAGAGCATCTAGAATTTCGGTTCTCCCAATTGCAGGTGTTAGCATATTGTTTTTTGGGTTTGTGAAATAACACACACTTGAGGTGGATCTCTAAATAGAAGTACTACAATTATGCATAGTTGGTTTTCATCTATGCATATGAAATAATTAGTTTGGAATATGTTGATTATATTGTTACAAACAAATTTGGTATTTCAATAGTCTTGTCAATAAAAAATGAATCATAAAATGTATGCTAAGTTTATGCCCTATATGCTGTCAAAATATATATTTGTAATTTGTGAATGTTTTTATGAAGTTTTGTGAAGTTTCTATTTGAAAAGAATTGAGTTGCCACCAAACTGTGTCTGTATCAGCTGCCTCTATGCATTTTGTAAAAAGTTCAATAGTAAGACCTGTCATTTGGTTGTTTTTGAAAAGTATCAAAAAATGCAAACGTTGTAAAGATGTCTTACTTAGAATTTGCTTTGCACAGGAACACAGATCATGCTACACAGTAACACAGACAGAAAACACTCTCCCCAGCAAGCTCACATAGCAACTGTATTTCTCAAAATGAAATTACATTGTACATATAGTTGTTCACTCAGGCAACCCATGCATGACCCAGGTTGCTATTGGCGGGACGCGTGTCCCATTGACTTGCCTTGTGGCGAGGCCAACTAATCCTTATCCACTGATAGGACCCACAGTACAGTAACACAGTGATTCTACTTTAATTCTAACTCTCTCCCTTAAAGTAGAGTCACTTTTTATACAGTCATATACATAGCGTAGCATCAAATGACTGTGACTCATCAAGCTTAGAAAGCTTTTTACCTGGTTCAATAGGAGTGTTTACTGGTTTGCAATCCTGCAACCTAAACCTGTGCAGCAACTCTTTGACATACTTCACCTGTGTTAAACCCACTTCATGTCCTTTTTGCCACACTTCTACTCCAAGGTAGTAATGCATCAGGCTGAGATCTGTCATCTCGAATTGTTCCATGAGGTCTTTCTTAATCATGTCTATCATCTCTTGATTATTTCCCGTAATAATGAAGTCATCAACATAAAGAGCAATCAAAGCAACCATAACCCAATTTTCTCATCAAAATGAGGCTTCCCAAGTGACCAAGCCTCTTATGCCACAACTCAGTTTGCGATGAAATGGACAATACAAGTCCATGCTGCCCCTTAATTGTAGCATTCAACCTATACAATTTTGTATTGGGCTCTCTTACTCCATCCGCAACAACTTTGAACTTTTGGTTCGCATCCTTCACAAAGCAACGATCATGGGCGAATTCTACTTTCAACTTTTGATCAGTAATGACTCCAACAGAAAGTAGATTTTTCTTCAAACCTGGTATGTAAAGTACCTCCCTAATGATCCTGCTTTTGCTATCAGGTAGTTGGATTGAAACGGTGCCTATCCCCTTGATCATGCACACCTCACCATTTGCTTGTGAAACAGATGTTCCATTATCCAACACCTTCAAACTACTGAACCAATTCTTGTTACCTGTCATGTGTCTTGTGGCTCCTGTGTCAATATACCATGCTTGATCATCTTGATTAGATGACAATGCAGATATGAAGATGCTAGAGTCTTCAATCTCACCCTCATCGACAAGGTTACCTGCTTGTTTTGGTTTTCCCTTGCCTTGTTCCGCCAGGAATTTGCGACATTCACTCTTCCAATGGCCCTTTTTACCAAAATGAAAGCACTTGCCTTTCTTCTTAGTTTTACTGGAAGATCCCTTATCCTCCTGAGACTTGGCAAATTGCTGCTTAGACTTCTTCTTGCCCTTGCCCTTGCCTTGTTTTTGGTGTGTCGCAAGTGCCTGATCGTTAGTATTTTGACGTCTAGCTTTCACCATTTCTCACCGTTGCTCTTCCTGCATCAAGATTCCTGTGAGCTCATCAAAGGTTGGCAATCTTTCTCTTGATGCTATTCCACTCACAAACATCTGATAGGGTTCTGCAATGCCACACAATGCATTGTGCACCAGCTCCACATCACGTATGCGCTCACCAATAGAATGCAGTTCATCTCTCATTGTCTTGATTCTGGTCATGTACGTCTGAATGTGCTCTCCTTGCTCCATGCGGGCACTATTCAACTTTGACTTCAGAAACATGATTCTTGATGGATTTGACGTCTTGAACTGCTCCGTTAGCACATCCCATGCTTGTCTGGGTGTAATAGCATCACAAATGTGGGTAATGATGTGATCCTTCACTGACAAGTTAATGAAGGTCAAAGCTTTCCTCATCTTTTTGTTGAACACTTTGATGTCTGCTTCATTTGGCGGCCTTCTCTCATCACCTGTGACGACTTCTCACACGTCTTTCTCCATCAGTATGTTTTTCATTTTGAATTTCCACATTGCATAGTTGGAAATCCCGTCCAATTTGCTACTTTCACTCAATATGGACTCTCCCATGTTTGCCATCACAAAACTGCTTGAAACTTCTGTCTTAGGCTAAGAACAGTATGCGGAGGCCAACAGTGATGTCAGAAGTTGAAAATAATGACCTGCACTTTTTCCCTTACCAGGCCACTCGCCGCTTTTTCACCAATTTGAAAGCCAAATCGGCGTCGCCTTCCGAAATGCACTCAGTCGTCAACTCCCAACAACGTGCCCAATGGAATGGTGAAATCACTTCTGGCGTACTCCGAACACTTTCTCCGTTGCAATCACTCTGTTTTATGTACCGTACTTGCAGGTACAGTTCGGGTGCCCTTCGTTTGGAGGTTATAGCCTTTCGTTTGGGTCAAAACGGGCAAAGGACCCAAAAATAGGGACTTTTCTAATTTTTGAACTGTTTCTTCACCTTGAAGAAACTTCACTCTTCACTTGTGAAGGGACCCAACTCAACTTTCAGTATGAAAATTTTTAATGAAATTGACGGCCAAAATGCACTTCACTTCTTCAGGGCCCTGTTCAAAGCTCATCCAATGGCTGAACCAAATCTTGTGGTCCAAATTTCTCTTCCATCACAAGTTCTGGACCGTCGATTCATTTGACACCTCATCCAAAGGTCCAAACTGCATCTGGGCATTGAACCACGCTCCTACAGTTGCTATGGTCTTCGAGACACTACAGTAACCATTGCATTGGGCGTGCGAACAACCCGCGATCTCCCTGTCTGCGGCCACGCCTCCCCACTCTCAAAAATGTCAGATCTAACTCGCCTGTGGATCGTTTTGAGCACGATCTGAGGCCTGGAGCAGGGTCGCCCTACTGATTCCAAGACTGTGTCAGGAAATTCCGTGGAAAAACGGTGATTTTAGCTCAACTTGACAAAGTGGCTTTTTTCACCTTTTTACCGCAAATCTGCTAGGTTAACTGTCTGGAGACAAATCTCTGACATAAACCTCAGAATCTCTCCATGGCTGGTTGACAATGTGATTAGCTTCCTTCTTGTCCTTACGGCATCCAAAATGGTGTGCAAACATCAAAGAAATCACCAGTTATATATAAAAACTGTAACCTCAAGTCCGGTTTCATTTTCTACACAGTAATACAAACAGAAAACACTCTCCCCAGCAAGCTCACATAACAACTGTATTTCTCAAAATGAAATTACACTGTATATATAGTTGTTCACTCAGGCAACCCATGCATGACCCAGGTTGCCGTTGGCAGGACACGTGTCCCGTCGACTTGCCTTGTGGCGAGGCCAACTGGTCCTTATCCACTGATAGGACCCACAATACAGTAACATAGTGATTCTACTTTAATTCTAACTGTCTTCATTTTTGGAAAGAGCTTCAAGGATTTATAGTTGTTATTTGTGTCAGAATAGATCTAGTATCCATGTCAAAACATGAGTAACAAGTTTTGTAATAATATTGATTGTTGGTTTACACACCTATGTAAAATTTTGGCAGCATCTAGAAAAGCAACATGATTGTTACATTTTAGTTAACAAATAGTGTTTCTATGCAACAAGTATTAATTTGAATTTAAGAATTAAATTCAAACTTACACTGTATGCGAATTCTTGTGAAATACAAATTTGATACATCCATGAAAATTTAAATTGGGCTTGTACGAATTAAATACGACATTGTACTAAAATCGAATTTTGAATTGTTTGCAACGTTGAGCCATGGACATGGTAGCAACAAGCAGCCAACTCGCCAACAACGATCAGACTTAACCAACTTGAAGTTCCGAAAACCAACATTGAGATCCAACCTGGCGCCATGCCAGATCGGGGGTCCCGATGTGGGTGACTTCCCTCCAAGCAAGCCGCCCGACATACATCAAACTTAACCAACTCGAAGCTTCGTTTCAAACGAGTAACATCCATTCCAAGCAAGCCGTCTGACTTACATCAGACTTAACCAGCTGAAAGCTTTGTCACGAGCGCTGGAAGCCAACCTGGCGCCACGCCAGACTGGACAGCCATAAACAGGTAACGTCTACCCAAGCAAGCCATCCAACTCAGCCGACAGGTTAGAGCCCGTTCCCCAAGAGCTTAACCCATTCACGTTCATGCAAGGAATACTCAGAACCACAAGCCGAGACAGATATGAAAACAACCAGTTCATGGACCAAATGGTCCCGACAGCATACCGCTGGCGCCACGGACCGAATGGTCCCGACGGCATACCGCTGGCGTCCCGGGATACGACCCTCAGCTATGTGCCAAGTTAAAAATTTGGAAGCGGCCTTACAACTGGCGCTTTTACCGAACATTGAAACCCAGAAGGTAATCAGAGTCAGTTTGAGAAAAATCCCACTTTATTGATAAATCTGAGAAGGTTACATCTCAAGTGTGTGACCGACCCTAGTCTCCGGGGCGCTAGCATGCCAAGGCGAGAGCCATGACAACATTCCAGCAAGGGAGGCTGAGACTTGGTTGAAGCTCGTCCTGAGTCGCAACCCGCACTCCCCTATAGTATTGGTGTGATTCGGCACCCCCCCTCATACCAAGCACTCTACCCAAGCTGGTAAAGCACGTTTTTCTCTCTCTAGGATTTTCTCTTTCTAGAAAGTCATTTTCTCTCTCTAGATTTTATTGATCCCCAGGCTTCCTTTAATCATGCCTAGATCGTGTGAGGTGATTGCACATCGATCTGAGCTCTCTGGACTCCGCTAGAACCGATCAAAGATTTTCAGCCATAGGAACTTGGCGCCGACTAGATTCTGGTCACAGTGGCGCCGAGAGAGGCGCCGGCGCCGTTGGCGCCGGGAGCAGCAGGAGCGTTGCTGGCGTCAGGGACATAGCTGGCGCCGATGGCGCCGGAAGTAAAGCTTGTAAAGGTAGCTTTACAACAACACCCGAAGATCGAAAGACGACGGATCTTCACGCAAGGAGATCAAGCAAATTACCAGGAGGAGTACCACCTCCACGGACAATGCGGACGGCAAACTGGGTACCGTTAGAATGTGCTTAACCAGACATTCTTGTAATCATTAATTAGACTAAACCATTTCTCTCAATCCATCTATAAACAGGACGAACATGAGAGAATCGGTTGAACATCAATGTGAGCTAGGCATAGAACTGCTAGCCGATGTCCAAGAGTCCATTAGTAGGCAAGACTGTCTGATATAGTTCGTGAGAGACATAGTATCTCTTGCGTTGACGTGCTGCGTGGGTTTGTCACACAACGCTCAAGAAAAGATTATTGATAATATAGTGGTTGTAATGTGTGAAAGATTCAACTAGTTTCATCACATTTTGCAATATTTCCATATTTGGCATATTGAGGCCAAAACTTGTTTTTGACTTAGAGGTTGACTTTTCAAAGTTCATTAGTCTAAATTTAATTTGAATAAACACTTTTTTGAAAGTGTGGGAAAGATAGAATGCGAGTTTGAGTAGATTCAATTTAAATAAGTTGGGTACATTGAATCTAGACCCAAAATTGGTAGGGTTAGCATTTTGGTGGGAAAGCCAAGTGGCCAAATAGGGTTTGGACCTGCTATAAAAGGATGTAACTCATGGAGAGAGTCATCTTCTCTCTTCTCTCTCTCATTTCATCATTATACATGGTTCTCTTTGGGTTCTACTACTCATTGGTGCACTATCTTGGTGTTATCTTGCAATCTTGTGTGTAGAATGATCATTTATTGCTATTTTCGGTTTCACACGTGTGAAATACAGTAGGGTACTGTAATTGTACGGACAACACACATATTTTATGTTTTGGTTCATGTTTGATCAATATCTCTTAGAGTTTGCATCTCATTTTATATGTAGATGCTGATTTTTTTACATTGGCAGGATTGTTGGTTTGCTCCTTATTGTAACCAAAGATTTGGGACTTGGATTGGATCTTGAATGATCTGAAATCCTTCACATGGTATCAGTGCTCTTTTGTTTCAGGTTATGAAAGGATCAGCCATCTTTAGCAAGGATTTGGAGGGGTTACCAATGCTAGAGCATGCTAGATTGATCTCTACTCAAAAATCAGCATTTTTGCATGTGTAGAATTGATCTTTTGTAGGTCAAAACCCAATATAGGGTTATATACTTGATCAATTCCGATTTCACACTTGGCTTACTGGATTTAGATGATTTTTGGTGCATTAGGAAGGTCTCATTGGAGTCTACAAGAAGATATACCAAGTTTCTAGAAATTGCATGTAGAATTTGAGATATTCAGTTTTTTGTGATTTTGTCAAAACCCTAATTTTGATTGGATCTCTAGTTTGTGAGGTTACTGAACTTCATTTGAGTGTGTTTCAATCTTAGAAAGTGGCAAGAATCATTAGATTGAGGATAGATCATAGGTTGATCAAGATTTCACTATTCTATGTGTTGAGTTTCTAATTAGAAGTGTTAGAAGAGATTTGAGAGGTTCCATATCTTTGTGATTTCTTCTTGAGTTCATTTGTTGACATTAAAGAGAGTGCTTTGTGCATTGGAACAGGTTGAAAGAGAAGATCAGGTCACTTCAACATGGCTACAAGTGGAGGCTTTATGTTGGAGAGCAATGATAGGCTTACCTCAATCAGCTATTGTACTTGGAAGGTGAGGATGGAGTCCTTATTGGAGATGAATGAGTTGATGGAGATTGTTGCAGGTGTGGAGGAGAGACCTCAAGCACCTCAAGATCAAGTGAGGAATGACAAGAGAGCAAAGAAAGCTCTACACATGATTAAAATGAATGTTACCAATGAACTTCTCAAAGAAGTTGGTAAGTGCACATCATCTTTGGAGGCTTGGGAAGCTTTGAAGAAGCTTTATGAATCCAAGTCTACATCAAGAGTGCTTACTCTTAGGAGGCAAATCTTTCAAAGTTTTCAAAAGAAGGAAGAGAGTACTCATGCTTTTGTTTTGAGGGTTAAAGCATTCAATGATGAGTTATCATGTATTGAAGAAAGCATTAAGGAGGTAGAGCTTGTTCAAGTTATACTTAATGTCTTGTTGGATGATCATGCTAATCTTGTTCAAAATTTTGCTATTCAAAAGACTTTGCCAAGTATCGTGGATTTGCAAGAGATCTTAGTGAATGAGGAGTATAGGCTTCAATCAAGAGGAGGTGGATCTACATCGACATCTCATTATGAAGAGGATGCTATGTTCATCAAAGGCAAGTTCAAGGGCAAAGGCAAAGGCAAGTGGTCTAAAGGGCAAGATCAAGGTGAGACTTCCTCTTTTGGCAAAAAGAAAGATAAGTCTAAGTTGAAATGCTTTTATTGTGGAATCAAAGGGCATTTTGCAAATGAATGTTTGAATAAGCAAAGAGATGAAGGTAGCAAGCAAATCAACTTTACTACTAATGATGAGGGTCTAGGTGGTGGTGATTCTCTTTTAATGTGTTCATCAAGTCCAATATCAAGTGAAGGTGACAAAGATTCATGGTGGATTGATAGTGAAGCTAGCTCACACATGACTAGTCACAAGGAGTTCTTTACTTCTTTGGTCACTTATGATGGAGCCAGGAAAGCAATTCACATGGCCAATGGTGGTGAGTGTGTGATTGAAGGTATTGGTTCAATTCCTATTTGTCTCTCTACTAATAGGAAAGCAAGACTTGATGGTGTTCTTTACATTCCTTCACTTTCAAAGAATTTGCTAAGTGTTGGTCAAATGATAAAGAAAGGATACATGGTAAAGTTTGGTGGTGATGCTTGTTTCATTACAAAGGAAGAAATCTTGGTTGCTAGGGGCAATAGACAAGGTAGACTTTTCAAGCTTGATGCTTTTGTTATGGCTAACAAAAAGGATGGAATGGAAAAGGAGATTGGTCTCAACTTTCCAAAATTACCTTTTAGCATCAATAAGATTGGCGGATCTTATGCAAAGTCTAACAAGCTTCCTTATGCTAGATCTAGGTCAAGATCTAATATGCTTCTTGGAGATGTTCATCTTTGTGCTAACTTGGCTAGACTTGAGGATAATGATGGTGTTTCAATGGTTCTTCATGGCAAGTGCAAGCATGCAAAAGGTAAGGAAAGAGCTAACTTCATCAATGGAGGTGAAGGTTCTTCCTTGGAAAAGATTGTTGTTAATGATTTCTTTGATCATATGTCAAAAGATGTTGCTAGGTGCATGCATGAAGGAGGTGGTTCTTCTACATTCTTTTGTTATGATTCCAAGAAAGTCATTTTTTCAGCAAGTGGAGTCACATGTCTTCATAAAGAGAGTAGATCAAATGGTTCTATCAAGAGACTTGGTGAGGGAGATAGTCACAAGTCAAGAAGAAGAGAAGTATGTGAAGAGTTCAAAGTAGGATGTACTTTGAATGATGTCATTGTGAATGATAGTGAGGAGGAATCATTATCATGTGAGTCATTACCTAAAACATTGAATAGAAGTTCTTGTTTGAAAAAAGAGAGTACTTCAATCATCCTTATGTTGAAGGTACTAATCATTTTTTTCATGGCTTCTAATGTCTTTGAGGTTTCTACTTCTTATGATGCAATCATTAAGAGGGAGTCTTATGAAGGAAAGAGCAATGAAAGATTGGTTCTTGGAAAGATCCAAGACATGGATCTCACATCTCTTCATCAACTCAAAGGATTCTATGATTATGAATTGATCACTCATGATCAAGATGGCAAAAGGTTGGTTGGAGAAGACTACATGGAGCAAATCGAGAGGCAATTTCTTCAAGGCAAGGAAGATCTCATTAGTGGGCTTATTGAGGTTTGTTATGGACTCAAGAGGGCTGGATTTATTAGGTTTGATACTCATCTTCACCTACTCTACTTCATGTTGGATGGAAAGTTTGGAATCTATCTTTTGATTTATGATGGTGACATTGGTGACATTGTTTTCACTAACCTTTGTGGAAATTCGAGATCAAGCATTGATGAGATCTTGTTGGATCTAGATCATATGTTTGAGAGGGAGTATTTTCAGAAGTTCAGGTCTGAAGATATTCATATCTTATCTTTGATGATCAAGAGAAAGGTAAGCAAGTGGAAGCGACACACTTTGCTTTATTCACATGTTTTGAAGAATTTTCTTGTGTAGATGATGCTATGCAAGTGGATATTGGTTCTCATGTTTTTCATAATGGAAAAGCAAGTAATGGATCTGGAAAACAAAGTTTTTTCAATGACTTTGATGATCAAGAGGAAGATCAAGAGGTTGGTCTCAAAGGGCTTCAACAACACAAAAGGAAAGGTGGCAATTTGGAGCTAGTCAAGAGCATCAAAGGAAGGTTATTTGGCAAAGATGTTATGGATCTGTTTTTGCAGCTTATTGAAGACTCAAGTAAGGTCAAAGGAGCAGCAAGGAAGTGTTGTTCAAGTTTACTTTACTTGTTCTATCTCATGTTTGAGCAATTTCATGTGGATGTGTGCAAATTGTCAAGATATGGTAAAACTAGCTACATTGGTGAGCATTGTTTTGATGTTGGATTTGTACTAGCATTCTTGGCTGATTTTGCTGATGGAAATGAAAATATTGGAGGTTCATTATGTCACTCATCCATGGCTAAGCTCTCAAGTGTTGAGCTACTTGGTGCCAATACTTGGAGATTGTCAATTTTTGGTGAATTCATGGTCATTTTCTTGTGTCAAGTAGATCTTGAAGATGGACTAGTGCAAACTACTTGGTTTATGGAGTCGTGTGGTGCTGGATTGGCATCATTAATGTACTCACCTACTCATGGATTTCCAAGGTTTGATGGTCTACTGCAGGCGAGGAGCGAGCTTCCTTTTTAACTGCTTCTTTTTGTCCCCCAAGAAGTATTCGCACAGGTAGGGGATCAAAAGTTGAGGGAGGAGATGCGTTGAGTCATCCTCAAGCGTGACCCATCTGCAAAAAAACGTGCGCACCAAAGGAAACATTTGATCAGGAGTATCAGACAGCCTGGCCGTTGCATGTCGAGTGACGGTGATGGCCTCCATTGAGGATTGTATCAACAGAGTGTTTGCTCAAAGGAGTGCAGATTTTCGAAAAAACTTGGTGAACAAGTTGAAGGAATTGGGAATAGAATATGAGGTTGACTTAAATGTTTTCACTGTTGAGACTCTGAGGGAGGATGCACACATATCCGCATTTGTTGCCAGGAAACTGGACGATGAGGAGTTGCTGAAGAAATTGGGTTTAGAGACGATATGGGAACTCTTGAGCGTAGAGCTTCCAGGGGAAGTGGTGAGCACAAGGACTAGTAAGAGACAAAACAATTCCTGCGGGGGGTGGCAGGACAGCTGAAGTAGTGCAGCGATGGGATCTACTGCCGGAGGCCACGACATGGCTGGAGTCTCAGAAGCACAAATTGAGCGAACACAAGGTGGTGCGAGGGACTTTTCGCACCAGCGTTTACTCAAAGGAGAATCCAATTGCTCGTAAAAGCCAGGTGTATACAAGCGTTAAAGCGACTTTGTTTGAGCCCGTCAACGTAGCTGCCAAAGCTTTGGGGATCCATGCAAGGCTTACGGACTCTGTCGGTGAGTTTGTAATCTCTCACTTACTATTGGTTAAATCATATGAATCAATTCTGCAATTTTGTCCAACAAGGGAAGTGATTGCTGATCTATTAGCCAAGGCACTTACCATGATAGATTCATTATGCTTCAAAGTATGATGGGAATAAAATCAGTACCCAACTAATTTTGGTTTGAGTTGAGAGAGGGTATGTTGGAGTCTGAGTTAGCAATTCACCCAAGACAGTTGATATCAGAATCTTGGGTTAGTTAGTCCATCTCATAAGAACAGTGACATAGGTTACTTTGCCCATAAGTAAGGATGATAAGTACAGTCAAGTCAAGTAGAGGTACTGGTGTAATGCAATAGGCATATGACCTTGTTTCTTGATGTTCTTGGTATGCAACCTCTTTCTTGAATATAATATGGACTGTGTGTGCCATTGACACAGTTTTTCTGACTTACTTTGTTTGTCATGTGTTCTCAACTTTTTGTTGCTTCAAGCTCTTGTGTGTTTATGATAATCTAGTACATGCTTTACGTATTATTGTATTACTTTGAGCATAACCTATCAGTGTGAAACCATAGAATCAGTGAACTGTTAACGGTTCACCACGGTTCTGAGCATTGTACGATTTTTTAAAATTTTTGCCCAGAACCATGGTGAACCGCACTGAATAAATAAATAAATAAATAATTAATTAATTAATTAGTTTTTTGTCCCAGCCCCCAAAAATAGCCCAAAAAAATGCTAAAAAATGCCAAATTTTTTTTCAGAAAAAGCAGATTCTCCCTACTTAGATTATTTATTTCAAATGATTTAATCTCCCAAATTGATAAGAGAGAGGGAGAGAGAGAGAGACAAAAACTAGCTTTAAAGGGTTTTGGGAGGAAATTTAGGAAAATTAATTAATTAAGTAATTAATTATTTTTTCACATGAACCTTACCACGGTTCAAGGAACCGTGGTACGGTTCCTTCCACGGTTCTCAGAACCTTGGGGAACCGTGGGTTCTATGTGTGAAACTTTGCCACATGTGCTAAAGTGAATGGCAACCGACTTTGCATTTTTAGAAAAGGTGGACTGCCCAAGCAAGTCCCTTGTTGACCTCATGGGTGAGAGGTACCATCCTGATACATTGAAGGCTACCCATGTTGTGTTGCCGATAGAGGGAAAGGGTGAGTGGCAAGAGTTTCACGAAGGTGCGCATTTTCATTCATTGCTGCTAGGCCCTTGGGAAGACAAAAAGAAAGTTGTCAAGCCGGCCTCCCAACTTCTAATGTACTCGGTAATTGACGTTTTGTTTAGATAGTACTAGCTTTAAAGGCCTTGTCATAAAACAAGCTTGGGAGGCTTTTGAATTGATTAAATGCAGTAGTTTCTCATTTTCAAAAGCCTATTATGCTTCTTGGTTTCCAAGGGGAGGCTCGAACAAAAGCCTATTATGAAAGAAGCTTAGTCTCTTATACATCCAACCTTTTCTAAATCTAGGCATGGGTGCAGGTTGTAGAGGGATGCCGCTACTCAGTCCTTATCTCAAACCGCCACATGGTTTGTAGTCGTCGCTCACCGGATGCTGCTTGCAAGAGTGTAAACTACAGTGACACCTTCAATATCAACATGAAAAACCCAGAAGCTCGAAAGGTTTTATTGTACATGCTAGCAATTGCTAATGAGGCGATTGCACTTGACCCACATTCTTGGATAGACACGCCTCCCGCTCGAAAGTGGGTCATCAATGCCCGTCGGCCATTGAATATGATATCGGACCAGATGTAGGTGGGGGTGGTAGCGACATTGGTAGTAGTAGCCACCATGGTAGGTACATTTTTATTCAAAGTAAATACTCTCTCTCTCTCTCTCAAGAACATTTCTAGTATATGTTTGTGTACTTATATGGGATGCTCAATACAGGACTGAGAGCAGCAATGCATCCCACTCAAGTGGCGACCATAGTAGAAGATTACGACCCTCGAGTAGAGGTAGCAGTGACAACACAACCACGGGGAAGAGGAAACACTCAACTTTTGGATTGACATCGACTCTCTTGGATTGGAGCTTGCCTGATTGTCCCTTTGGATCTTTGGACCTTGGAGATGTGGTCTCTCGCTCAGAGAACCACTTGGTATGGCAACTTACCATTTGTTTTGGATGGTTAGACTTGATAAAATGTCTCATATTTAACTTGAATGGAGAAAATTGCATGGAGGAATTGGGACGACTTTGAGCTTTCCATCATTGCCATTCCTTTGCCATGTAATTGATTATTTGCAACTGACTTGTTTCTCATTAATGTTGTAGAATGGCATCTAACACTTTGTTTGGATTCTTGCAGGTGAGAATGGGAAGATGGGAAGAGCAAACTGCAATCTACAAGATTTGGGATGTGTCCAAATGGCCAGAGGGATACACTGAGTTGTGGCGCGAGTTGCAAGTGTACCAACATCTTGCAGCGTTGCAGGTACAAGTTTTGGCATTCTAAGATGCTTATTTTTCATGCAATGTATTCTATCCAAGGAAAGCGTAACTTCATGAAGATTGTGACTGGCAGTGCCAAGAGGTTGTTAGGACTCTAGGTGCAGGTAAACTTTTTGGGGGGATGATGATGTTTCTTGCCATGGAAAATGCTGGTTTGCCTCTATATTCTTATAGTCCAGACATATTGCCACTAGCTTTAAAGGCAATAAGAAAGGTCCATAGCATGGGCATATTACACCAGGACCTTTCTGTGCGACAACTTGTGTGCCAAGGTCAGAGAGTTGCACTCTTGGATTTCAGTACGGCAGTATTCTCCCCCAAGGCAGGAAATTTGATGGCCCGGGAGTATCGGCTTCTTGAGAAGGAGCTCCTTAGCTTGGTATATTCTTTAAGAGAAGTCATTAAGCTCCCCACTTTGCAATGCATGATGCAAATTTGAAAAGCAAGAATCATGGTTGTGTAGTTCTAAATATAATAGGCTGTGTGATACCTAGAAATCCATTTTTGAGCTAACATGCAATTAGCAATACGCTCTAAGTTGTGCATCTTGTGCAGGGGATGCCCCCCCAGACGTCGCTTGCAGAAATGGGTGACCACTTTTACACTGACGTGAGCACAAGGGAGGGAGCCAGCAGGAATATTGTGGTCCAATTGAACTACGAAATATAAATCTCCTTTATGCATTTTACAGCTCATTCAGGCCTTTTTTGTGCATTCTGTGAAATCACATCTTTCCATCCATGTCATGGTGAGAGTTGCAATTTCATTCATCTTTATTTTTTTCTTGTAGCCTTGAATTTTTTGTTCTATGTTTGTAGCCACAAGGATTGTTCTAATTTGGCTGAATGCCCATACATTTCATGGATACTGTTGTCCATCTTTTACAATTGAGACCGTTGCTGATCTGTTCGCAATACAAGATTTTAATGTCTGGAGTGTACACAGTACCAAACAGTATGAAGTCTAGCTTTCCCAGCCACGAGCATTTGTAAAATACCAGTATCGACCAGCCAGTTGTGAGCTGAGGTTAGAGCTAGCAAGGTCAAATTTTGAAACTCTAGTGAGTATGATTCAATTATTAATTTCGAGCCAGTATTCACATCTTTTCTTAGCATCATCCAGACTCACGTAAGAATTGACGGAGTGAATTTTTGCTAGTCGGACGCCTTCCAAATGATTATGCATTTGCACGAGCAGGCTTTTATGTACAATGTTCATATGCTTGAGGTCTGTATAGAGTGAACATTATTATATTTGAAAAGGAGCTGACAGGTTCAAAGGAGTTTTAATTCAATGTGAAGTGAATCTATGAACTTTCTGTGTGTGTACCTGAAATTATATAACAATTCTCTGAAACTATCAGGATTCGATCTCATATCCAATGTTCAAGTTTTCTTAGAAGAGTTATTTAATTTTAGTCTCAATTTATAATTCTGCAAGTTCCATGAGTGACAGCTAACATGAATGCAATCTGCGCTATCCTCATTTCTTTTCTACTCATAGCTGAGAAAGATATGTTCAAGCACTTTAGCAATACTTATTTGTAGACAATTCAATACAACTTTTCTTAAAGGACTTTTTTTTTCTCATTAGTACTTTGAGAGTAAGATGATTAGATTTATTGAATCTTCATGGAAATGAGGACCAATGTTTGTATTAACTTGTAATGGCTAGATGGTTTGTATACAGAAGGCCAGGGTGTTTAGAGAAAAACATGGTAATTTTCACCTTTTACAAGCTCCTCATTAGCCCAAAATTGTGGAGCAAAGGCATCTAGTCAAAGAAATCAATGTAATACATTTTGAGTCAATGATGCGTATGTAAAGGCACTCCTTTGTTCATTAGCACTTTATTTGGATTACTTGGCTCATACAATGTACTCCTTTGTTGGCTATTTGTCACCTCCTTAAGTTCATTAGCGCTTCGTTTAGATTACTTGGCTCATTCAATGTACTACCTTGATTTACATGCTTGTTTAGTGTAGTTTGGAACTTGGGTCTTACATAGTCACCCTTTTAAAGTCACATGTCAACAAATTCCCAAATATGAGCACACTTTAAGTAGTAGGAGAGAAATAAGATAGCATTGCTCTATTGAAAACAAAATTTGAAATCACCACAAAAAAAACATGCTCCTCATTATGTTGGATATTTCAAAGGATTATATTAGCCTATAATCGATGGTAAATTCAATAACTCGAAAACTAGTTTATCTCATCTTTATTGTTTGTTTTGTCATTTGTGCTCTTGAACACTTGAAATTAATTGTGTTAATTGCATCTAATATTTCATTCAAGCTTCACACCACCAAGACCCTTGTAAATCATAACAATAGCCCACACACACAAGTTGAAGGTCTTTATCATTTCATAGTTGTTGAGGGTAGGTGGATGAGGAAATTTTTTTTGCCACTCATGCAAGCTTGAACCCCGCCTACTATGTCATTGGCATGTTGGAGCCTTATGCTCCTTGGCCTAATATGTTGTATAGTATGTATCTGTGCAATAAAATGCTTATCTTGTAATCGAGTTGATGCACATGTTCGAGAAATACTCATTCTTGTTGTATCTCTTCAACTTTTAAGTTACCCTGACCCTAAATGCCTCACACTAGGCTAGTATGCTTCCATTTGATTGCACATAGTTAAAGCATTTGAAAAGCCCTACATGAAGACTGGCTGGAAATTATTGATGACCTTAGAATCCCTAGCAAAGGGCTTATCCTAACAAACCTAAGACTCAAGAGTTTGAACCTTGAAGTATGATGTACTACTGGTTGAACTTACATGCTTGCTAAAAATTGCTTTTTGGCATCATAATGATTTTGAGTTATTTAAGCATGAGATCTCTTCAATGTTCATTGATGAACCTGTATCACACTCTCTAACACTGATCTTCTTTCAAAGACAAATGAAAGTAATTTGCAAGAATGTCATCCCTCAAATTTTTTTGCTAACACAACTTACTACTATGCAAGTCACCATTTCTAAGGGGAGTTTGTTAAGTAGTTATTCATCCCACTCTCTCCCAAATAATCTGATGAACTAAAGTAGCCATGTATTCTCGGCAGCTTAGTCCCATTCATGTGGCACCGACTATGACATTTGTGTGTTGGGATGGAAACCACACTTGCGGGGTGGATGGAGGCCATTCACAAAATCTTTTCACATGACATTTCCAAACGTCTTTGGTCGTGCAAGTTTCATTGAGTCTACCAAGGAGGGTGAAATGCAATTGCTTTCATCTTTGCAATAAATTACATGATGATGTTGATATTACATAGAAAAAGAAAATTGATATTTCATGCTTGTTACTGCATGAGTTCATGATTGCTATCCTGGCATTTATTGATTTGTAAATTGTCTTTTCAAGCTGAACGAGATAGGAGTTGAGTCCACAGAGTTGAAGGACCACCCTTACATCCTGAGAAAGTTGGCCGAGTGCAGTCCTGAATATTTTAAGCAAAAGTTTAGTGAGGCCCAGCTGGCAGAGATGGAAAATTTTTGAGCCATGCAGTTAAAAAAGGCGAACAAAATGTGGTTCCCACTAGTGTGCCTTAGGCCTTTTCAAATTCATGCCAACAGCATAGTCAGGTTAAAGCTTTGATAGTTAGGATGGCAATTTGCGATAGCAACTCACATTGCACTGATGTTCTTTATGTTTTACCCACTTGAACCCGGGCAACTGGGTCTATACTTTCCAATTCTTCCTGTTTTTTTATCAGTTGGGTACAAACCGTTTCATCATTAATGCAGAGCTCAATTGCAATGATCATTGTGCACAAACTATCAGCTTAGTAATTGCAGCACGAAATTGCTTCCTGCATTCTCAACTAGCCTAATGATTTTGAGATAAAAAAGCTACCTAATTTTCAAAACTGAGATGTCATAGCAATAGTACATTTGAAGTAACAGCACTTGATGAGCTACACGACTTTATCCACAAACCAATCTCGAATTAGTCAGAACAAAATAATCCCAAAATGTCTCCGGCAACTCACTTGAAAGGTTGCAGGCAATCAGTAAACAAAACAAATGTGCTGGCATGTGCCACAATGCCTTTACTAGGTTTGCAGAGCTTGATCTCTGAAAATTTTAGAGCTTACAAAACAGATATTGCAAGGTGCCTCAATTTCAGAAGTTTCTGAAGGTGCTGGGCTAGCAGAACAGACAAATGTATATTTACTCTCAGCCAAGTCTGGAACAACTTTCTCTTTCCTGATGAATCACATTCAGTAAGGGCAAGGTTGACATGCAATTTTGGGCAGCAAGTGGTTTAGGTTTTCCCTTCCATCAAGAGACTTCTTCCACTGTAACGTTCCATCTCTGCATCCTGGAACTAGCAGACTGAACGACAGACAATACAGGCAGCGCAGCTCGCTGTGACAGATGGGAGTTGTGGGGCTGTCAATACTTTGTCTCTGGATGCAATCCTGAACAAAAAGCACCTGATGGGGCTACGAAAAAGCACTCCCAGAACGGAATAATTGACAGCTCTAAAAGTTCAGAGTTCATTGAACAGCTTCTGCTCTTCTGGAGTCAGAGTGAATTCATGCTGTAGTGGCTCAGTTTTCGAGTAATCCTCAAAGTTGCTAGTGTCATCAGGTCCCTGTTAGCAAAGAATCTAATTTGAAAACTATCAAAAACTTTAGAGCATACTTGCAGAACTAGCTAGCAAAGTTTTGACAGAGCGACGGCCATTGCCAATTATTGTACTTATTACCACAAGTGTTTGAAGAGTAGTGGTAGGATAATAGTTGTGAACGTAGATAAGGACTTTGGTGCATAAGTACCGATACTTTTGGCCTGATAGGTGGCAATTCCTGTTTGAGGATCAGATTGTCCCACTTTATGGTGGAGAACCATGTATGATTTTTAATTTCATCAACACCATCTTTTAGACATCCAATCCTTTTCAGGAAAAACCAGTGTCAGTTTCTCTTGTCAGGAGAAATAAAACTATCTAGCACTGTCTGTCCAGAAACAAACATAAACATGAACAACAATCTGATTCACTGAAAATGGTTTGAAGCAAGAGTTTAGGGTTTCTAGCAGTAAGACTATCAGATGCATTGTTTTGCATTTTGACAAGAAAATTCTTTTTAGAGACATGGGGATACTTGAACTGAAATTGCTGTTACTGTTGGAGTCAACAGGTCTGTTAAAGCTGCACTTCATGATAGGTATGTGTATTGCTCGAAAGAGACCGATTTTGAAAGAGATTATTGAAACAGTCAACTCACCGTAAGTTTTTAGTTCCATTCATTGGTTCACAAATTTTTGGAGGACACAAGTTTGAAATTTTACCACAACCTTGAAAAGCTCACATGAACATGTAAATGTCCATCTCTAATAGAATTAAGCTACATAACTAAAGTGCCCTAAAAACATTAGCTAGAATGTGCTCTATATTTATTTCAGCATCCCCATCACTGCATTGAGTGAAGAAATTTCAGATATACCGTTTTGTTAAATCTGCTGTTAGAAGTCTCCTTAATAGGTCCTTTGCACTGCAGCACTAACAGAAGAAGGTTGATCAAGTGTAAGACTCCAGTGTTGCACTCAGTGACATTTTGCATATAAATGGATATTATAGAAAAATGAGTGCAATTTACAATTTTGCATAAGGTCACCTAATTTTCTTAGAGAAATGACATTGAAGTAGTATATAAAGGGACAATCCTAATTTACCATCAGGAATACCTTCGAGAAAAGTGTCCAGGGAACTGCAGTTTTCCACTTAAGATCTTTTGATAAGTTCCAACAGCATCTGCAGCAACAGGTTCAACTGAAATGTGTTTCTACATAGGTCTAAGCTGTAGTTACTAGATCTCTTTGATTTTTATACTTCTCATCAGACTCATCTATACATCTGATTAAACTTATACAGAGTCAGTAGAGCTTCAGCTTGAAGATCCAACAGAACCAATTCAAGAATAATGCTAACCGTCATCATAAAATGGAGGAAAACCAGCCAACATTTCGTATATCAATACACCAAAAGCCCACCTGTTGCATGCATCCACATGCTTTAGAGTGGAAATTACTAAACACCATATGCTCTGCAACATGAAGCAATGAAGGTATCAATGTAGATGTACAAAAGCATAGAGCCTCCATAAATTATTAGCTCACTGGTAGGTCACATGCCAAATCAAATTAGAAAGCATGAGTGTGCAACATAGTTGCAAGGTGCATTTGTAGATCCAATACTTTGTAGTTTTGAGCATCTCAATTTTCCGCAATGTGCTCTTGACATCACAAACTGATTGTAAGTTAAGAGGAGAATATAATTTGTGTTTGTGCCGAATAACTGTCTCTTCAAACAATATTGTAACCACAAAATTAACAATTATTGTTTTCAACTTAAGACTTTTCAGCCAAATGTGGAGATCAGATAGGAATAGCTACGATTGCAATTGTAATGATGTGCAAGAAGCTGGAAACTGCAAGTTAAGTATTTATTATCTACAGCTGAATACTTGCTTCTGCCAATGCTTCAAATGAAAAATGGTTAATACTTCAGTATTTTGAAGTTCAATATTTTCAAGCGAGCACATGTATTAAGCTTAGCGACTTTCAAATGCAGAAGAGTCCATGATTAGCAGCTGTATATTCTAGTCATTAATATACCTAGTCACCTTTGAAGCACTACACTATTTTTCAAAAAAGCTGATCATACATACAAGAAACAGTTATCCCTTGGAAAAAGTAGCACTCAGCTAGCCATGACTGAGTTAGAATGAAGAAGAGATGAAAACAAAGTCGAGTTTTGTAAGCTCATAGCAAGAAATACACAGTGCTAACTGGAACCTTTTAGACAAATGAAAGTACAGATGAATCTCATATCAAATTTTCACGACAAAACAGTCTTGCTAGTTGGAGCCTCCAAAACAAAACTTTGAAATTCTACTGCAAAAGCAAATGATCAGACATCAACACCTTCATTGACCTTCTCTTGAAACCATAGGTGCACTGCGTTTCTAGAAACACGGTTAGAAACGCAGTCAGAAACGCGTTTCTGACCACATTTCTAAATTGGGGCAGCATTTCTCAGAACTTTTTTTTCTTTTTTTGGATGTTTTTGGGCAACATGGATATCAAATTGAAGCATTTCTTTCCCTGTTGCATTCCATCGATCCCTAAATGTAGACAACTTTTAAAGTGCTCTTTTGCTTCTGCACCTACCAGCAAAGTACAGGTTCAACAAAACCTTGACTGTAGCTAGACCTAGTCAAGTTTAGGTCACCAACTGAAAGCAAACAAAACTAACAAGAAAGATGAGTCCCCCAAATTTATGGAGTCTACCCAGAGAGTCTCACATCGTCAGTTCCATCTGCAAAGGACGGACAATACAATATGAGATCACTTTTAGGACCATCAACAACCCGAGGTAGGTGCACAATACATGCAGAGAGTTGCATCCACATAAATTGTGGAACATTTCAAACAGATACCAATTTGTTATTGTTTTGTGCGGTCCCTAGGTTCCCAAACTGACATTGTCAAAGGAAATTTGATGACCCGTGAAGTCAATGCACTAGAAAGCTATAATTCAACACTAATTTCTTACTAAATTGGTTCCAACTTCCTTCTATGAGTTATCTGTACCAATATGTGCATGTACTGAGTACTTCATAGTCCAATCATTGTGACAACTCTAAAAAGTCAAAATGAAATTATTTCAGACATGAATGCTGCACTTAGCTAACTACCTTAACACTGGCATGCCAAATAATAGCTATTATAATTGATCATATTTGAGGGGAAAAAGTTTATGTAAATAATAATCTATCTAACAAATGGGAGAAACTACCATTAGGTAAAGTATCACTCTCTGCCATATGGATAGTAGTAAGTTCACCAAATGTGAAATGAAGTTGAAGCTAATAAAAAAGAATCATCAAGCTCATTATGTGCAGTTACAAAGATTTACTCAAAATAAATGACAAATTTCAAAGAGGAATTTATATTTATTCTTTTATACAGATGTGACTGCATAAAGCATATGGACACATGAGGTGCTAGCACTAGAGAAGCATTACATACATTAAAATATCATCAACAAGCCTTTAACCGATTAACTTAAAACCGTCCCCTTGTG
The DNA here is from genome assembly GCA_029204225.1 of Diphasiastrum complanatum. Lineage (NCBI taxonomy): Eukaryota > Viridiplantae > Streptophyta > Lycopodiopsida > Lycopodiales > Lycopodiaceae > Diphasiastrum > Diphasiastrum complanatum. The sequence goes on from MU831821.1 coordinate 58,050, forward strand.
AGATCAAGATCTCTTTTGGGAACAGTTTCCTAGCAATGTTAGTAAGCTGATCAAAATGTAAAAATTATAACACAATTTCTGCCAGAAACTTTGGCATGCAGACAAGCTTTAGCAGAACCTTGCAAGATGTTTTCAGTATTGTCTTTTAAGGTTATTGGCACAAAAAGATTCATCACTCTAAACATCTCTTTGGTTTTGACTAAAGACTTTCAAGTCCTCAAGCATGTTGCACCTTGAAAATTTATCCCACAAAGACTAGCCATAAGAGTTCGAGCCAAAAGTATCCTCCAAAATGTTTGTGGAGATAGGATCCTTTCCAGAGTAAAAAGATGAAAACCAATTTCAACAAGGTAAGCATGAGTGTATAATGTAGAAGCTATTTCTAGCTTAATCTATTGATGGTTAATGCTGAACTTCTCTTCAAGCTATCATAACCTTGATTCTAGTTCTTGAATCATTGCAACTGTGGCTGAAAAGTGTTTTGATATGTCAAAGAAGGTCCATTAACATCACAGCATGCAATGATCATATTCCAACATGGATTATTAAATTATGTTAGCAATGCAATGAGGAGCTTCCAGTATTAAATGGTTGGTTTTTGACAAGCTTTTACCAATCAACAGGTTTTCCATGACCTTTATTGAGAATGATCTCAGGTGCCAAGTAGTCAGGTGTACCTGGAGAGTAAAGAATCATGTCACAAACATGGGAATTTGTGCGCCGATAAAGAATATGCCCACATGAGCCTTGTGAAAGCATTATGTTCTAACTCTACATATGGACTAGAATTATGTGCATATGGGAATGCAATCAACATCTTATTTGCACAGAGAATAGTTTGGAGATTCACCACACAATGTGTACGTTCGGCGGTCAATCTTTTTGGCAAATCCAAAATCTGCAATTTTGATGTTACCCTTATCGTCCAGCAGCAAATTCTCAGGCTGAAAAAATACTACACTTGTCAATTGATCTTGAAGTAGAAAGCTGGCCAAGGCTCATCTCCGCTTGTGATTTACTTGAGCAAAGGAATGTGATTAAAACTTTACATACAAAATCATGAAACATGAGCTTGTAGCAGTGATACCTTGAGGTCCCGATAAATTATGTCCATACTGTGAATATATTCAAACGCAAGTAGAACTTGGGCAGCATAGAAACGCTGTTTAGCATATACAGATATTCAAAATTAAATTAACAGGAAGTATGAAGTATTTAGATATAAATGAAGTATGCAATAAATCATATCACTTTTGGTGAATATACATTGACTTGAATATAAAGTATACAGCTGTTTTGGCAATGCTATTATAAACAAAAACGTTGCTTTCAGGAAACTAGTCCAACATCGTTCCTTGTCAAGAACATTTAGTTTCTCTATTCAGCTACTCCTCTTCTCCAAGAAGAAACTTGAAGGAAGTCAAGTTGTTCAAATTTTGACAATATTGCTTATTTTTCAAGAAGAAGCATCACAAGAAGCATTTCAGGAATGCTAAATCTTTTGCTCCTATCAACAATATACAGCAAAAACCGGATTTTACAGCAAAGCCTACTTCAACTCTAGTCAATCGAAAATAGTTTTGCAGGTATTGTAAGAAACCTGGCCATGACATTAAAGATTGCAGAATCAAAGCACTCAATGAGAGCAAAAGGGAACGGCAGCATCAAAATGCAGCAACTGATCATCAAGGCCCCTCTTCTACATTTGAAGATTAGAAGCTACTTTTGGCTGAAGCTTCATCAAAGTCTGATGAAGATTGTTGAAGCCTAACGCGTATGTATGGAAATAAATTGATGAATGATCTTTATATATGTAGAGATCCTCTTCCACTTATATCTGTGAGTCATGTATTCTAGGCAAGCATGCAACAAGCAGATTCTTTAAGAATCAAGCTCACAGAGCTTCCGCCCATCTCCTACTATTTCTAGCGGCCATTTGCACCTACTTTTTGCACCCATTTGCTGCTATTTTTTTTGCGCCTATCTACTGCTATTTCCAGAGCCCTATTCCCTCCTCATTTTAGCCATTTTGCTGTCCCAAAACCCCGACCTTTTTGCTTCTTTTCCAGCACCCTCTTACCTCTTCACTTTTGCCCATTTGCTGTCCAAAGTTTAGCCCATTTCCAGCACCCATCTACATCTTCTATTGGTGCCTTTTTCTGGTCATTTTTTTCCAGCCATTACCTCTTCTACGTTGGTTACAGTTTTCAGCATGGCGGGTCTTCTCTTCAGCCATCACTATCGTGCATTACTCACACATTCGGAGGTATTTTCTCAGCATTGTTTTTCTCTAGCTTCATTTTTTGCTAGTTCTACACATTCCCAGCCTTTTTCAGCCCTTAATTAGCTGTCCTATTCCATCTTTCCTGGCTGCTTTTGTGCCATTTCGGTGTACTTTGGAATATAGAATAAGTTGGGGTGACGACGAACGTCCTTTCCCTCAGGTTTTGTCTTTTCCTTATCACCTATGGCAACTTCTTCAGCGAACGATCCACCACAAAGCTCTTTAGACGATTGTTTTATGCACATTGATGCTCGCATGGATCGTCTGGAGAGTCGTATCGATCGTGTCCTTTCTAGCCTTGAGACCGTTTTGCCTCAAGGGGATACCACACTGCCAGAGACCCTTCATCGTCCTGGCAAAGCCCCTTTATTCCCCATACTGAGTCCGACTACTACCTCTCGCTCTTCATCTTCAGAAAGTGCTTTTGGAAGTACGTTTGGTCAGCCTTCATATGGTGGTAGTCTTTTTGGCTCTCCTTATGGGTCTCCTGCACCACCACCTGGATTTCCCTCAATACCACCAGGTTTTCCTCCCCTACTTTTCCTAGAAGTCATGAGTCACGTTTTACTCATGATTTTCGTGATCGCATCCAGCTTAGTACTTAGTCTGGTTCGTCTGATGGGAATATTTTGGAGAATTGGTTCTCTAGATCTGTTGTCTTTTCAAAACCTATGTCTCTTCCACCATTATGTGATGTCAACCACCATATTGATCTTATTCCTGGTGCCACTGCACCTTCTTGTGCACCATATCCTATGTCTAAAGTCGAAACGTGATGAGGTTCAGCTCCAGATTGCTTCTCTTTTACGTCAAGGTCTCGTTGTACCTATCCATAGTCCCTTTGGTGCCCCTGTTCTTCTTGTTGCTAAAAAAGATAGAACCGAACGCCTCTGCATTGACTACCGTGCCTTGAACAAGCTTACTATCTGTAATCAGTATCCTATTCCTCATATGGATGACGTTTTTGATCAGCTTGGCACTTCATCTATCTTTTCCGAGATTGACCTTCGTTCTGGATACTACCAAATCAGGATGCATCCTTATGATGAGCATAAGACTGCGTTTCGTACTCACTTAGGTTTTTATGAGTTTCGTGTTCTTCCTTTTGGTGTTCAGAATGGTCCACCCACGTTTCAGAATGCTATGAATAATGTTTTACGTCCTCTTCTTGGTGTTTGTGTTTTAGTTTATTTTGATGACATTCTTGTTCTTAGTACTTATTTGTCTGACCACTTATTTGTCTGACCATACGTCGCATCTCTCGTTTGTGTTTGAGTTGTTAAGCATCATTTGATCGCTAAATTGTCAAAATGTTCCTTTGCTGTTGCTGAGATTGAGTTTTTGGGTTTCCTTGTTTGTGACAGTCGTATTCGTCTTGATCCTTGGAAAGTTCAGGCTATTGAGGATTGGCCTTTTCCAACCGGCGTTCATTCTGTTCGTATGTTTTTAGGTATGGCTACCCATCTTCGTCGTCCTCTTAAGTATTTCACCACCGTGGCTGCCCCACTTCATTCTTTGTTGAAAAAGTCTTATACATTCGCTTGGACTCTTGAGTGTCAGACTGCTTTTGATGCTTTACGTCATGCCATCGTTTCTATTGCCATTATGTGTTTGCCATAGGTTTATGGTTGAGACTGATGCTAGTTCTGTTGGTATAGGCGCTCTTCTTCGTCAGTCTGAGTGTGTCATTGCTTACAAGTCTCATCGTTTGCGCTCTTATGAGCACGTTACTATGTTCATGAGAAAGACCTACTTGCTATTATCCATGCTCTTAAGAAGTGGCGCCATTACTTGTATCATGTTCCTTTGGATATTATTATTGATCATCAGTCTCTTCGTTATCTCTTTTCTGAATGTGATCTTAGTGATCGTCAGTATTGTTGGTTACAGTTTTTACAATCTTTCTATTTTGACATTTTGTATCATCCAGGAAAGTCGAACACGACAGCTAATGCTTTATCTTGTCTTCCTGCTTAGTTACATAGTCTTGTTGCTTCTATTCCTTCTTGGTTTGATGATTTATCGACTGCATATTTGTTTTGTCCTAACTTTTGTGATGTTTATCGTTCTCGTCCAATGCCTTCATCTCGGAAGTTCCAGGTTTATACTGTTGTTGATGATCGTTTATATCATTATTGTGCTTTATGTATTCCTAGTTGTCTATCCATTCATTCTCAGTTGTTGTCTGATGCTCATGCTTCTCCTATTGGTGGCCATTTTGGGTTTTAGAAGTCTTATGCACATCTTAAGGACCATTTCTACTGGCCATCCATGAAGTCTGAGCTAGCACATCTTATCCATGACTGTACCTTTTGTGACCGTAATAAAAATTCCCGTGCAAAGTCTGCTGGCCCATTCCTCATTGCTAATGGACAAACATTTCTATGGACTTTATCCTTGGCCTTCCTCATACCCGACGTGGTAATGACTCATGTATGGTGGTTGGTAGATCGGTTCTCGAAACAAGCACATTTTATACTAGTCCATAGTACTATTACAGTTGAGCAGTGTGCATGCCTTTTTATATTAGAGATTTTTTGGCTGCATGGTTTTCCACTTACTATCCTTTTTGATCGGGATAGTTATTTTACATCTACCTTTTGGACAGAGCTTATGCATATTTTAGATGTACAGCTCCTTATGGGTACTGCTTATCATTCTACTACTGATGGGCAGACTGAGGTCCTTAATCGAATCCTTGAGGATTATCTTCAGCATTTTGTTTCTCCTTTAGGGAAGGATTGGGATCAGCATTTATGTTTGGCAGAGTATAGCTATAATGGATCTGCTAGTACCAACACTGGACCATATTGACTCATGGGTATGCTCCTCTTTTGCCAGGGGTGCCTCTTCCCCCCGATGATACACCAGTCACCATTGCTTCTTTCTTATCAGGTGCTCGGGAGCCTATTGCTAGGGCTACTACTCATTTATAGCATGTCCAGCAGCGCTATCAGACTTCTGTTGATCGTCACCGTCGTTATGTTGAGTTTCAGGTTGGTGATATGGTTTATCTCCGGCTACGTTTTGCATGACATCATTTTGTTCAGGGCCATGCTTGTACTGAGAAGCTTGCACCACATTATTATGGGCATTATCGTATTATGGAGTGCCTCAGTCCTGTTGCATATCATTTACAGTTGTCTGCTTCTACATGTGCCTATGATACCTTTCATGTTAGCCTGTTACGTGCTGCCATTAAGGATGATGCTCCTCGCGATCTCACATTTCCTACAGGTCATAAGCTGTTCCCTTTCTTACCAGCTACCATTCACCAAGTTCACCTTCAACATAGTCATCGAGAGAGAGAGAGAGAGAGAGAGAGAGAGAGAGAGAGAGAGAGAGAGAGAGAGAGAGAGAGAGAGAGAGAGAAAAGAAGAAGATTTCATTAATGTCTTTTCCATGCCCTGAGGCATATATGACAAAAGGAAGTACATGTCAGATGAATTTCACCAGGACGGACCAAGTTTGTCATTCTAATACTAAAACTAAAACTACTAATTGAAAGCCTATGAGGAGATAAAATAGATCAGGAAATTTATGGTATTACGACCATTAACAGATCAACTGAACCTTCCTCATTTCTCTAGCTCTATTTCTACCTCTACTCTCACTATTCCCTTTTTGATTTCCACGAAGTGCATTGTCCCGTCTTTGTAGATGAGACGTTTGCCCATGTCTTTCGCTCGTTGACGAGCTTTCTTATGTTCTTCCACCTGTACGTAGGTTAGGTCTTCATCCAGGAAAATCTGAGTACCCTTTAACGTGGCTCGCTGACGGAGTGCCTTTCGTCTATGTGTTGCTGTTGAGCAGCGGATTACTAGGGTTTCCGTATCCTTTTTGGTACGCCAGGCCTTATCCACAAGTCGGTATCATGATGGTGGAGCGTGTCCGTTAAAAATTTCTTAGCTTCTTTGATAGTGTCTTGCGTGTCCGGAAGTCCACGTACAAGGACATTTAGGGCTTTTTGTTCCCGTAATCAATTTTCATTGAAAGTAGCTGATATGAGTGAAACGAGGGCTATGTTACCTTTGAGAACATCGGCCCATGTTTTCGTGTACTGTTGGGGCTGATCCTGGGTGTCTTCGTCTTCGACATCCTGGATGGATGCAATGGTGGCAGTTTGGATGTCGATTTCCTTTCCAATACCTGCCAAAAACTTGTCTATGCTATGGATATGGGGTATCTAGATGGAGTCACGGTATTGAATAATGTTGGTAATTTGCTGCTCCTGTGAAACGATTTTAGCTTGTAGTTTCGCAATGTGGCCCTCCAGTTGAGCCACTGTTCTTAGAAGAAATTGTATTTCTTGGAAAAAGGTCAAGCCGTTTGCCGTTTTCTCATCTTGGAATCTCTGGAACAGGTGTCTGGGTTGTTAGAGGTGCGTAAGCATTAGGTTGGGGAGTGAGGGAAAAGGGATCTGTAGACGTAGGACTGACAGGATCTAGTGCAAATACGGTAGCAGGTGGTGTAGCAGAAGGGAAAACAGCAGGTGTAGCAGAAACAGTATGGTCAGATATGGAGGCAGCAACAGGGCGCGGATCTAGGATGGTAGCATGACACGGATCGATGGCAACAGGGCGCGGTTTAGGACCAGGGCGCACTAGAGGATGGGGGGAGCTACCCCCCCCGCTTGCGTGGAGCCAGCGCGGTACCCAGTGATCCGCTCAGTGATCAAGTGGGAACAGCGCGATGGGATCAGGTGGGAGCAGTAGGCGGATCAGGCAGGATCAACAGTAGCACCCGCCCAACGCGCCATCCCGAGAGAGAGAGAGAGAGAGAGAGAGAGAGAGAGAGAGAGAGAGAGAGAGAGAGAGAGAGAGAGAGAGAGAGAGAGAGAGAGAGAGAGAGAGAGAGAGAGAGAGAGAGAGAGAGAGAGAGAGATTTTATTAATGTCCTTGAATACCCTAAGGTACATAGGACTAAGAAAAGGTACATGTCAAGTGTGCACATAGGAGCTTAAAGCTCAATCATTTATAAAACAATAACTGCAAATACAATGCATAAAGACAGCTGGCCTAGTCAGGATCCAATAGCTTGGAATCATATATCATGATGCCCATCAGCATGGAAGAAATGGTGGATGGTATGCTGTGAAGGTGTCATTAGATGTGCCCTGGACCTCTGTCGCCGGATAGGCTGTCGGTGTCGTCTCTGCTGTCGTGGCGCTCTGGGCTGTGGTCTAATAGCTGGCTGTCTCTCTGGCCATCGACATGGTCTCTGATGCCGATGTACGAAGGAATCGGGAATCTCGGCCTCTCCATCTGAATCGTTGTTTATGGGTACCTCGGATCTCTGTCTCTGACGGGATATGCACTCATCAATGCTCAGCTGTGTCAGGGAATGTGTATCATCTAGTCTCCTCCTCCTCAGGTCTGACATCTCTCGGATCATCAGTGCGACACATCTAGGGTCCTCATAAGATATCAAGGTAGAAAGTGTAACTAGGTGTTCTCTGAACAAGCAGTAGTACCGCCCCCGAATCTCATAGTAGGCTGGACATCTGAAGAGGAAATGTGACTTGTCCTCAATCTCATGCATAACACACATGCTACAAAGCCGGCCCTCTCGTGGGGTGCCACTGTATCTGCCGATACATAGCTGAGGGCACAACCATAGTGTCAAAGAGCCGACACTTACTAGTCGCATCTCTGATGTGTGAGCTGAAACATAGTCTCTCCAAATCTACCAGTGAGGCATAGCCCTTCCGTACCCGGGAAATAGCTCTGTGTCTCATGCTGAACGTAGGCCCCGAGAATAGTACTCCTAGATATGTATAGGAATCAACAACCTCTAGTGGATGACCATCCCATAGAAGCTCCTGCCGCATCATGAAAGACCTAGAGGTGTTGAACACCATAACCTTAGTCTTGGCCACATTCACCAACAAACCCCACCGTGTGCAGAAAGAAAGAAGAGCATCTAAGTGTCGCTGCAAACCCTCTCTCGTCCGTGAAAGCAAAACCACATCATCAGCATAAAGGAGAATAGCAATAATGAGGTCGCCCAATGTACAACCCTCCCCTCCATCACTCCGTATAGCATGCTCTAGCTCGTCAATGTAAAGAACAAAAAGTGTAGGAGAGAGTGGACATCCTTGTTTGACCCCAATAGTACTGACCACCTTCGGTGAAATAACTCCTGATAGTCGGACCCTGCCAATAACTCGCCTATACAATGCTACTACCGCCTGTATAGTATCATCCTGAAAGCCCCGATCACGAAGTCTCTGTATCAATAGATGCCTAGGCACAGAATCAAAGGCCTTGCGGAAATCCACAAAGCAGCAGTATACACGCTCCCTCTTGGCCTTAGCCTCCTCAATGATGGACCTCATAAATAAAGATATGATCCGATGTAGTATATCCCGGTCTGAAACCCGCCTGTCCAATGGCATGGAGTGATCTGGCATCCATCTCTGTACTGATCTCTGACTGTGGGATAGAACCATATACTTTGGCGAAGAGGTGACTAATCATAATGGTGCGGTAGTTGTCAGCTTTCAGGGGGTCCCCGCCTTTATGGATAGGGTGAATGAGGTTTGTGGACCATGGAGAGAGAAAATCAGAGGTGACAGCTCGGTTGAATAGGATGGAGAGAAAGGGTGAGAGGATGTCGGGAGCATACTTTAGAAGTTCAGCCTCTAGCTCATCAATGTCTTTGGCTTTATGGGAATGGAGTCGTGTGATGGCCTTCTCTATAAGTTTGTTAGTGAATATGGCAGAAGTATCCGTGAGACAAGAGGTGGGAAGAGGAGGGGTATCTGGGATGGTGTACAATGATGTGGCATATGCGACCCAAGTGCTGAGGTCTGTGATCCGTGGTGGGGGTGACCGTGGAAGGAACCTCTTCCAGAATGAACCTGAGGAAGAACTAAAGAGGAGATCCATCAGTTTCTTACCCTGACCAATCTCGTATGCGATTTTCTTTTTTTTTGTGGTTCTACGGTAGACACGAGATATGGTTTTGGTCATATGAGGAAGATGGGAGCGAGCACATATGAGGTTCTGATGTAGCTGGATGCATTCCTGATCATACCAGGGGTTATAGGGTCTATGACGTTGCTGGTCTTTGGGCCGTGGGGATGGAAAGGCAATGGAAGCTGCAGTATGAATGGTTTGGACAAGAAAGAGGGACTGCTCCTCTAAAGTATACTCACGTGGGAAATAGGTAAGGAGATCGGAGAGGGCTTCTCTGTACAGTGGTGTGTGATGTGAAGTGTAGCGGTAGGTGGGTTTAACTGTAGGGGTCGAAGAGAAAATAGGTGTGATGGGGAGATGATTGACAGAGAGTGAGAGATATGAATGATCAGAAAGAGTGGTACAGAGAAGGATGAAATGAAGTGAAGGAGAAACGGTGAACCCATTCTGGAGGGAAATAACAAATAGCCAAGAATATGTCACGATCTAACTCCATCAACCTGTGGTCCAACCTGATCCAGATATAGCGAGCCTACACGTCAGTGTATAGTAGCTCGACCCATGGCTAGAGAGAGTCTCGAAATAAGCAAGCAACACCACCTGAACCGCGACTAGTCAGTGCCCTCGTCTTCCCTCTGCAAGTAGAAAGCCAGCAAAATCCCTCAATGCAAGGAAGTCCTCTCTCAGGACTCTCATGTGTCTCAGTAAGTATAAGGATATCCCCTGTAGTACAAAAATCTCTAAAGTCTCCTGCTGTAGCTGAAGAATGGATACCATTGCAGTTCCATAAACTCAACCGCAATGCTTTTGTGAGGACCCCCGAATCGCTCCTAAGTCCGGGGGGCCCAAATCCCTATGCCTCAGATTTTTGGGGGTCAATGTTTCGGGCCTTACTATCCCGATAGATCACCCTTTTTCCCAATGCTTTGGCTTCGCTAAAAACCTTCCTCCTTTCGGCAACTTGCATAGGTGTGAGATCATCGTCCATGAAGACAAGGGTACCTCTCAGCCTAGCTCGTAGCCTAAGGACAGCTTGCCGCTCCTCTATTCCCGTGAACCGTATGATGAGTGTAGTTGGATCTCTTTTAGTTCTCCACGCTCTTTCCATTCCGTTGTGATGGTGGGAAAGTGTATCCGTGAGGAAACTGGTTGCTTCGGTAATTGGAGCCTTAGTATCTTCAATTCCTCGCACCCGCACATTCAGAGATTTATACTTCCGCATTTCTTCTTCGGATATGGTGGCTGAGATGACGCTATTGAAAGTGTGGGTACCTTCTTTACCGTCTTCTTTGAATAGAGAGGCCCATGTTTTGGTTTCCGCCTTATGTTGCTCAATCCGTTCCTCCAATTCTTGGATCTTTGTGGTGCTGGCTGGTTCTTCTTTTCTGCTCAAGGTCTCTTCCAAAGATATGATCCGGGCCATCATAGTTTGCTTCTCGATTGCCATAGCTTGTATTGTGGTTTTCATTTGACCCATTTCAATCCTTAGGTAGCTAGATTCCAGTGTAATCTGCTCCATGCAAGAGAGAAGGTACTGTTCAAATGCTTTCGTAGGAGAGTAGACTTCTTTAGGGAATGAGAGAGGATAATGGGAGGGGGCAGGAGAACCATGGAGAAAGGAGAGGGCCAAGGAAGAGGGGGGAGGGCTGAGTGCCTGCTGGGCAGCCAGCGTTGCCTCAGCAGGCAGAAAAGAGGGAATGGAAGCCAATGACGGGGTGGGAAGGGCCAGCGAAGGGGTGGGAGGGGTAGGATTAGTCTGAGCAGGCAGCGAGGGGGTGGGAAGGGCCAGCGAGGGGGTGGGAGGGGCGGGAGTAGGCTGAGCAGGCAGCGAGGGGGTGGGAGAGGTAGAAGGCAGCGAGGGGGTGAGTGAAGGCAGCGAGGAAGCAACAAACGAGGGAGTAGGCAGTGAGGGGGTGGGAAGGGCCAGCGAGGGGGTGGAATCAGGCAGCGAAGGAGAGGGAGAGGGCAGCGAAGGGGAGGGAGGGGAGCGAGGGCTCCCCTTTTTCTTGGCCATGGAGAGGGTGGAGGCAACGAGAGAGAGAGAGAGAGAGAGAGAGAGAGAGAGAGAGAGAGAGAGAGAGAGAGAGAAGAAGAAGAAGAAGAAGAAGAAGAAGAAGAAGAAAAAGATTTTCATTAACGTCTTTTCCATGCCCTAAGGCATATAAGACAAAGGGAGTACATGTCAAATGAATTTCACTAGGACTGATCAAGTCCGTCATTCTCATACTAAAAAAAACTAAAACTATTGATTAAAAACCTATGAGGAGATAAAACCCTCCTCATTTCTCTAACTCTACTTCTACCTCTACTCTCTCTATTCCCTTTTTGATTTCCACAAAGTGCATTGTCCTGTCTTTGTAGATGAGAGATTTGCCCATGTCTTTCGCTCGTTGACGAACTTTCTTCCGTTCTTCCACCTGTATGTAGGTTAGGTCTTCATCCAAGAAAATCTGAGTACCCTTTAATGTGGCTCGCTGACAGAGTGCCTCTCGCCTATGTGTTGCTGATGAGAAGCGGATTACTAGGGTTTCCGCATCCTTTTTGGTATGCCAGGCCTTGTCCAAGCCGATATCATGATGGTGGAGTGTGTCTGTTAAAAATTTTTGAGCTTCGTTGATAGCGCCTTGCGTGTCCGGAAGTCCTCGTACATGAACATTTAGGGCTTTTGTTCCCGTAATCGAGTTTCGTTGAAAGTAGCTGATATGAGTGAAATGGGAGCTATGTTACCTTTGAGAACATCGGCCCATGTTTTCATGTGCTGTTGGGGCTGATCCTGGGTGTCCTCTTTGACAGCCTGGATGGATGCAATGGTGGCAATTTGGATGTCGATTTCCTTTCGAATATTTGCCAAAACTTGTCTATGCTCCGGATATGGGGTACCTCGGAGGAGTCACGGTATCGAATAATGTTGGTGATCTGTTGCTCATGTGTAACTATTTTCGCTTGTAGTTTCGCAATGTGTTCCTCAAGTCGAGCCACTGTTCTTAGAAGAAATTGTATTTCTTGGAAAAATGTCAAGCCGTTTTCCCATCATGGAGTCCCTGGAACGGGTGCACAGAGAGAGAGAGAGAGAGAGAGAGAGAGAGAGAGAGAGAGAGAGAGAGAGAGAGAGAGAGAGAGAGAGAGAGACCATAAACAAATGAAGTAGAGTGAAGAGAACAACCTCTTCTCATATGTATATTACAAAAAATTTCAAATCCTCAAGAATGTAAACACCCCGCTTCATATTTGTGTCATGATTCACAACTACAATATAGTTCTCACTTTTGCTCTCTCACAGTTTTAGAGTAAATATCACTCACATTCCTCAAAGTTGGATACACTTGTCATCAATGTACAATCCAAAAGTGTCTGCGAGAGGAAACAACCCTACTTCACCCCTATGGTGCTCCTGGAGGCTCCACCAAGTCCCACGTGTCATGCTTGGCAAGAATCAATCTCTTCTTGCATGGCTTTGATCCAAATTTCCTGATCCTTAGCTTTTTCAAAAGTTGAAGTTTCTTTGCTTTGGATTCTACTTGAAAAAAGAGCATAATTTGCTTCATACCTATCTGGTTGCGACTTCTCTCTTGTCGATGGAATGGGTGTACCTCTTTGGGGCTTGAAGGGTCCTGTATACCCATCTACAATCAATGGGCTTTTTATCCCCTGGAGGCTCCACCAAGTCCCACGTGTCATGCTTGGCAATTGAATCAATCTCTTCTTGCATGGCTTTGATCCAAATGTCCTGATCCTTAGCTTTTTCAAAAGTTGAAGTTTCTTTGCTTTGGATTCTACTTAAAAAAAAGCATAATTTGCTTCATACCTATCTGGTTGCGACTTCTCTCTTGTCGATCTTCACAGCTCTCCCTGGATAGTAGATGATTCAGGAAAGTCAGCAATATCGTGGCTCTCCATCAATCTTTCATACCATTTTATGAGACCAGCGATGGAGATGCTGCGCTGGAGCGCTCATCAGAGCAGGCAGGCAGATTGGGGCTCCCACAAGGGCTCAGAAAGAACCGCCATGGCAGCAGAGAGAGAGAGAGAGAGAGAGAGAGAGAGAGAGAGAGAGAGAGAGAGAGAGCATGGCATGGGAGAGACCCCCACAAAAACAAAAAAAAAATCCTCAACTGAAAACTTGAAAGTCATGGGTACCTAGGTCCTAGAGAGGTAATTATAAATTATGAACTATTTCATTATATTTTTCAGTTTTCTTTAGTTTAAAATTTATTGGCAATAAGGTGTGAATCTAATAGCCACTAGCTTAGAAACATTGTATAGAAAAAAGTTAATGATAGCTGTGCATCATCACTCGGCTTCAATTGCTTAAAAATGAGATTCAAAGGTTGTAATTCGACAATAGGTTTGTATCCACTTAAGGTAAGTACAAAGTGGCCTTGAGATGTGTAAAAAACTATTGGGGCAAATTTGCACCAGTCTTTAGGTTAGCTTACATATCGACTGTCCTTTTGGGCTTTTTAAGCTAAACTAATGGAATTGGCATACTGCATTCACACAAGCCTTGCGATTTGACATACATCATGAAAGTCATGCACATTAGAAGGTCTGCAAAAATAATAATATGGTCGTCTTTTCTTTCATACTGATGCCAGTTTTGTCACCTCTTAAATGAAAATCCTGACTTACAGATGTTTCCTCATCAAACCGCCCTTTATGTCTGAGATGAGTAAAGAACTCTCCCCTGAGTCCACAAGAACATTAAGTTTCAACAATCAGGGACTCAATCCTCAAGTACCCTCAAAAGGAGCAAAATCCATGATAAATGCATATAAACAAATTTTCTTTTCTAGATTAACTCTTTAAAAAATTGATTAATAGAGCTTTATTTTATTGTTAACTTCTTAGCCTTGGGGAAGAAAAACATTAGTAGAGTAACTTAGATAACAAGTAAACTCATGGATAAACTTGAGGCACGCGTCAAGCTTGTAGCAAAGATTTGTAGGTGAAGAACACAATTGAAAAGGTGCGCAAGCAGGGAACAGCTGGAAATCGACCACCAAGCATCTGTGCACTGCAACCAATTCGAGACCCAAAATTATGACTAAGCTGAGAAGACAGTTGAGCAGAATCAGGAATTTGCAACATTATGTGGAAGGCAGTGATGGAGCTGAACTTGTATACATTCACTTGCGACCAGCCCAAAGATGTGGAGATGAAGGTAGAAGCAAAAACGACAATGGACGACTCTGCAGAAATGTAGCATTAGATCAGTGTGCAAATTGTGCAGTAGCTTCAGTGCCTTGCTTTAGATATAAAGCTGCCAAAGAAGAGGGCAACAAGGATGAAACCATGTAATGCAGGGCAAAATTTGAAGTAGATGGCTATCAAGCCAAAAGCCGCTTTGTGGTATGTAGGGCTCAATCAGAAGAGCTGCAGATGTTTTGGACTTGGGAGAATCATGTTATATTTTGTATGTGGCAGCCATACTTTATGATTACGTTACTAATGACAGCCTGTGTAGCAATGTTTGTTGAGAAAAAGCACTACAACTGGGCTGCCTATATCACTCAAATTATTACGGAAGAAGTTAGCCAGGCAGACAAGAAGCAGGTGAAGCAGAAAGAATATTGAAAGGAGGAAGAGCAAAACAAGAAAAACAAAAGATCGTTAAGACAGTTGGAGACCCCCCATCATGGGGCTGCTGAGGAAAGGATGGAAGTTCCAGAGGTGGTGGCCAAGATGGAGGCACCAGAGAAAGAAGATGACACTGTGATAGTTGCCTAGCAAGGGAAGAACTAGAATCTGTTATCCCCCCTATTTGTCCGGACACAATAGATAGCAAGAAGACACATAGCAAAAGCAAGGATAGGGAAGAGACAAGTAGAGAGAAAGCTGAAGGCAAAGAGCAAATGGGCTTGAACCATCCTGCCCATCCTAGGGAAAAAGATTCAGAGGATGCTGACAAAGAACAGCAAACAAAGGTGAGTTCCCATATTTGTTGTGACAAGAAAGAGGAGGAAGAAAAAGAAAAATAGGTGCAAAAGGGTTTCCTCTCTATCCCGCCAGGACAAATAAGGAGCAAGCTGAGAAAAAAGACAATGAAGCAACCAAGATACGGCAGGAAAAAGTCTCAGAGTAGCAGGAATCTGGTATTGAGGAAACAAGCACTCAAGATATATTCTTGGCCGGAGATGACTTGGAGAAGCTACCAGCATGTTTTGTAAAAGAGTTAGTAAGATGTCTCCCAGAAGCAATGTTGGCCATGGAACAATCAAGAAGACGGAGAACGGCCCTAGGAAATATTGCCTGGTGGGAAGGCAGAATCACCATACTAGACGAAGAAGAGGACTGGATGGACTGGGATGAACCCACACACATTGTCTTGACACCAAGAGCCAAATCTGCACAAGTTTAAAAAGGGGTAAATAACATCATGGATGAAAAAGGGGCACCCATAGCGCACCCTATCTACCTACTTCTGGAGAGGTGTATAGGTTATACAAAATCGTGAATGCATTACAGGAGCGTGTTGCCCAGTTGACCCCATTCAAGACAAAAATGCCAGACTAAAAGCTGAGATCACATAAGCTGAAAGAATTATTGAGGGTAATGGAGGGCCAACTGAAGGACTATGGTGAGAAGATTCATCAAAGGCATATTAAAATCAGCCAACTCACTGCCGACAGGAGTTCAGCTAACAAAATAAAACTGGGGCTGAATCCCTTAGATTTAAAAATCTTGGGAGGAAACCATAGTCAAACTAAAGAAGCAACTGAGGAGGCCCCCAAGGGCCTTGACAAAGCCTGGAGAAGGGGCTCGCAATTGCCAGAACACTAGGAGGACATAGGACAGCCTGCAGAGTCACTCCCTAGGGCTTGGAGAATGAAGGCAGCTGCAAGTAATTAAGGGGCCACATCTGGTGGCAAGAGTAGCTGCGTGGGACAGGGCTAGTGCAGATCCCATCATGTTTTGGAGCATCCCGGGTTCTCAAGAAGAAGCTGAAAATGGATAGGGAGTAGGATGGGGAGAATGGTGTTAAGAATTTGTGAGAGATATAAGAATTTGAAAGTCAACATAGTATGATAGAGACTTGTTTCGCTGGAATGTTCTATGAACAACCCAGTTAGATGACTAGTTTCGTAGAAACTGAGAGGTTGGGGAAATAATAGTTATGAAGACAGATAGCTCTTAGGAGAGAATGATAGAGAGCAAACTAGCAACACATCAAGATATTAATAAACCGACCATGAGTAAGTGGAAGTTCATTTCCATGCTGACACTAGAAGTCAGGGAAGATAAGGCCTAAACTATTTGTTGCACGCTACTAAATAGATAGTGCAAGGTAGATAGTGCATGACAAATAGTGTGATACCTACCCCAAGAGCCTTGCAAGGTACATAAGGTGTAGGCAGATAATGTGAAAGCTGTATAAGAAGTAGATTGGAATGATGAAGTGCTTATTGGTGGACGAGAGTCTGAAATTCCCCTTGGTAGGAGGAGAGAAAAACTTGGAAGGCGCTGCCATGGAAGGCTTCAAAATGTCCATGTGGCCATGTTGGTGGAGGAATTTTGACGTTGACTACACATGTTGTTGGGTCAATTCATTCACAAGGGAGGCAATTAGAGTGCAAAAATTCCCTACCACAAGTCACTGCAATGAGGTCAAGAGATTTTTCTTGGGATCATGTAACCATTTGTTCCACATAAGTGGACATGCGATCATTGCAAGTCAAACTATGTCATATCTATTGAGTGCCTATGGCTATGAGACGATGATGTCAGATGTATTTAGTCTTGGGTCTTGAGCCTTGACTATTTCAAATAATAAGTGAAAATTTGGAGTTTGGACTTGAGTGACAAGTCCTGATACTTGTGATCAATTATTGTGTGCACCCAGGAGTTAGCACTTGCCACTGTAGTGACTAGTTTTTACTATGCAAGTAGTACCAAGATGAAAGTTGAGTGAGAAGCAAAAAAACATTAATATTTTCTAGTCTTCTAAATTTTTTTGCAAAAAACTGGGCCATTTTTTCAAGTAAGCCATTTCTTTCTGAGAGGGATGGTTCTAAACTGCATGAACATCCAGTTCTTCGACTCTAAGAAAGTAAATTCTGAACTGCCTGAAAACCTTATTTTAGTTGGCTGTTATCAAAGAGTAATGATAATTTTCAAGAATTGTGTGACGCTTGCCAGCTATGTGTATTAAAAAGAAACGCGTGCTCCTGTTGAGTTTCAGAATCTTATAGGTGCGAGCTCAGAGTCTAATGATCAGTAAATATTTTTTGCAAGTGCACAATAAATGGTAAAGGTTTTCTCACGATCTTGCAGGTGACTGTCATCATCTTGGAAGTGTAGAGAATTACAAAGAAACATCTGTAAGCTCATAAACCCTATCATGTTGCGTCACTTAAAATCCTTATCAACACATATCCCATCCATCCTCAAAATCTTGTTTCGGTCACTTCCTCTAGATGGGAGTGTTTGCAAATCACTTGATTTATCAAGTAGAGACTATATATGATTGTGAGGGATGACGTTTTGTCAGCTTGTAGGTCTTGACCTTCATGCTGCCCATTTGGCAACAAAGAGATTGTTTTTGGAAGAATACAACCCCTCGCTTTGTTCATCAATGCCATTGTTGATTGTGCTCTGCTGAATTTTGTACTTCAGCAAGTCCAATTGCTACTATTTGCAAGAATTGTACCTCTTATTTGTATGAGGCTGTAACTTTGTATATGTTGATCCTAAAATTGCAATTATCTTCCAGTCAATCATTAATTTACAGAGGTTTATGACATTTAAGGACACATAGGATTCTGAAATCAAAATAACTACCAAAACATAAAAATCATCTCTGTGTCTCCTATTGCAGTGAACTGAGAAAAAATCTGACACTAATGGTGAGAGCTGTATGACGAGAGGAACATCCAGTCCTGTTATGAACACACACAGTTCATATTTCTTTCTTTTTGGCCATCATTAGTGGACACACTTTTTATTATATGTGACAAGCCCCAGAATATTATTTTCAATGGTTCCTAATTTGGGTTCTGATATTTGAGCTTTCATAATTCCCTTTCAGTCAATTGATGGGAAGGTAGCTATTGCTTAGTATAAATAGCCACTATGGCTATTCATTTCGTTTCGAACATAAGAAACGCGTTTTGAAATGGGCCCGTTTCAAACGGGGCATTTTGAACGCGTTTCTTTGTTTGAAATGCGTTTCGATGAAACATTGTTGCCCACAATCTGTACCTTGGGCCTAGTCGTTGCTGCTCCATATGTCCTCAGTAGGCTCTCTCGCTTAGGTGCAATTCTTCTTTACGCCGATGATGTGGTGATAATCTCTCTGTTACAATTTTTACTTCCTATTCCAGTTATTTACAGTTTTCATAGACAGATGTACATTTTGTAATTACTGTAATTACTAAAATGGCTAAGTCAACTGCCTGTCATGACCGTTGTAAGTAAATTGCTAATAAATTATAATTAGAGCTATTGGATCTTAGAGTCACATGCAAAGCTTTGGTTTAGGGTACTAGGTCATAAATTAGGTGTCGTTGGACTAACCTCCTAAAAAAGTAGGAGGGTTGACTGGTCAATAGGACATGTGCCATATGCTCCCTGAACCACTTGGTCTAGTGTATGAGTAACACATGTCAAGGTTGACCGGCCAAATATGACACGTGTCATATGCTCACTGGGACACTTGGTGGAATGTATGAGTGACACATGTCAACCTATTCGCTTGCCTATGTGTCAGGTACTGCCAAGTGGCAACTGTAGGCTGTGCATGGAGTTTGTTATGTGTCGACGTTAGGATGTGTCAAGGTTAAGGGGTGCTTGAGGATTGTGTATAAGTGAGCCCAAAGAGAGACATTCCTCATCACTTTCTATGTAGCAAAGGTTGGGAGGAGACAAGGCAGCCAATTCCATAGGTTTTCATGCTTGATCATGATATATAACTAGTATCTCAAGATTACAGACCACGTTAGCTCGCATGATTCGGCAAAAGCCCTATGTTCTGCATGAGATCATCCTTGCCGAGTTTGCTACTCCATCTATACAACAAGTTGCAGCTTTTCAACTAATACATATATTCAAAGAGTTTACGTGCTCCCAATTGCAGAGTAGAGATATACATAGATAGCACTTGCTTCTTCCCATTATCTTCATGATTAGGATTACTAGTTTTCATGGTTCTCTCAGGCATCCCAGCTCCTCCTTGAGTCATTTGGTATGTCTATCACGGATCTCCCTTTGGGTACTCATCAGTATTTTAGACGCTTTTTATATAGAGCAAGTCTTGATCACACCTGGCGAAACCAGCTGGGGGTTAAACCCAATTCTTGGAGCTAGATATAGCAAGGCTTTTTTGGTTTTGCACTCAGGATTATTGCACAATCTTAGATTCATATTAGGAGATCTTCGTGTACCATCACATCAGTTGGCTATTGAGACTGGGAGGTTCCATGGTATTTCAACAAAGGAGCAAATCTACCAGTTTTGCTCGTTGAGTGAGCTAGAGTTTGAGGAGCATTTCATCTTTAGATGACCTATGTACTATGAGATTAGAAGTAGATACTATTGCTTGTTTTGTGACAGGCCCAACACACTACGATTGCTCCTATCATATGAGATTCCCACTACGTTACACTTACGATACGAGAGATGTTCCTATTGTGATGAGATTTATGCCAGAAAGCTCAGCAGAGCCATCTTACTTCTCAGCCTCAAATGACCTCTTTCTTCTATAGGAGAAGACCACAATCGAACCCAAAGTTTGATGATGATAATGACGATGCACCTATTCATGAAGATCAAAGACAACGCACCACTCTAGTCATGTTGCAACTCAAGCTGTTCAACCTATCATGAGGAGACACAACCCTCATCCTTCTAGACGATGTCAGCAGCTACTAGAGTTATCTCATGTTGCGGTTCGCATGCTAGCATACTTCTGCAACATCAACAGGACATGATGATAGTACTATGCCTATTTTTGACATTTAGTAGCACTTATACCCCTACATATCTCATTAGTTGATTCATAGTATATACCAGACATGAGGGTCCGGGGTGGACGCGGCAATCCGCGTCCGTGTCCGGTGTCCGGACCTGGACGCGTCCCTGACCCTTGGACGCGAGGTCGGACGCGTCCATTTTTTTTTATTTATTTTTAAGCATAAATAACATTAAATTTTTTTTTTTTGAAAAAATGTGGACGCGGACGTGCGTTTGGACACACCATCCGCTTCCTTAGGTATATACATATGTTGTTTTTTTCGTTATTGTTTTGGAGACATTTCATACTCCCACTGATACCACACACTTGACATATACATTTACTAGTCTTATAAGTGCTTTCGCATGGAATTTTTGAAGGGTAAAAAGAAATGAAGTTTGGAAGGTTTTTCAAACATAATCTTGGATAAGAGAGTACTCCAATTGGATGTCCATGACACATTGTATATTGATGGCAAAGCTCTTACCAAGTTTATGCAAAAGTCTCATTGTAATGATGCAAACATCGTGAACATACCATATCGTTGGGAGAGTAATAGTCTTTTAGTAAAAACATATGGGATTCACCCTAAAACGTATGTTTAAATAAAATATCTTTAAGTGGGAAAAAACAATTGTGTATCTAAATGTTGTCCAGAAATTAACAAACTATTAGTGAACATAAATTCATCAAAATTGCTCCAAATAGAGCCCCACGAGCAATGAATGTTGTCCAACAGTATGGCAGAAATTAACAAGCTATTGATGAAGAAATAGCCACCAAAACATCCTCCAGATAGGGTGCCAAGTAGCAATAAATGTTGTCCAATACTGTGGTAGAAATCGGCAAGGTAATAATGAAATAGTCACAAAAGCCTCCTCCAAAATGGGCACATGTTATGTCCATGACCAGTACATAGGATTCAGTATACTCCTAGTCTTGGATCCAGAACACACTAAATGGAGTTAGTACAAGGTTTGGGACTATATGTGCATGCCTTGCCTGACTAAGTGCAGAGGTGGTTCTAGGCTCCATATAAGGAGGCCAAACTCGCCCTACTACCTCACATTTGTGGTTGATTCATTGCCAGGCTCTCACTCTACTTTCATGCTTCCTAATCCTTGGCTTGGGGGTGAAGCTTCTAGAGTTTGATTGGTTGCTTCTACTTGGTTAGGTGGTTTGTCCATAGTGTGTTTTCCATTGTGTTTGTCTTGTAAGCAAGATCTTGAGGAGCTTTCCCTTCCTCCAAGCAAAGTGACAATGGATCTTCCTAAAAAAGTGCTTTGATACCAGATTACAAACACAATGGCAAATATTGATATCGATAAAGCATAAAGGACCATAAATGAGACAACAAAAATTTACTCTGAAGATGATTGAAGTACATCGTATATGATTAATAGCTAAACCCCTTTGAGGAATTGCATCAGTCTCCTAGAAAGATCTCCAACAGTAGACAATGCCAAATGATACCTCAATAGTACATGGAGCACATGTTTTAAGCAAATGCCCTAAAATGCAAGCTTCTAGACACCCCTTAGTCAAATAGTCAAATGGAGGGAAACTAGTGTGCCCTCCATTGGGCCCTCACTCCAGTTACTTAATTGGTAATAGTTGAAAGCGTTTGGCAAACATAAAATGAAAAAGACTACAAAAGGTCTATACATGAATAAAAAGGGCTCGCCGACATACAAAGAAAAGAGCACCAATATGCATAGAGTTTTGGACTCATCCTCCTCCCCTAACTCTAATTACCAGTTGCACTAATTAGCATACCCCAAGGCATATCCTTATGGGACCCAAGTACCTGAATTGCACTAATCTTTAGAAGGTTCCACTAAGGAACGCTACATAGTATTGTATTGCTTCTTAGCTAACCTTCATTGATATTAATAAATCTGATTGAGCGCATAATAGATAGGATCTCCATAACACTACATTAGCATGGAGATCTATTCTTGTTCCTTTGGATCTACTATGACAAGGAGCATTGTATGTCCTAGCTTTCTTCATTGACAATACTGGAAATGGCACACTTCTTAAGGCCACCAGCTCAGGGACAATTTTCATAAGCAATGAAATCCTTTCCTGTGCCACTCAAACTTCACAATTTGGGCTCTTACATCCATTCATCTAACAAATGCATTGATTTTGTATGCTAAAAGCTTATTTGCAACATAGATCATTTCTTGTTGGCAAGACAAAGATGCACTATTATCAGCCTATTCTTGTATACATAATTATTTTGTATAACTATCGGATCTGACGTTGGAAGTTCTTTCACTGTTATGACAGACGAGCTTATTGAGTAGTAACCAAATTAAATTGAATAAGGATAAGCCTGCTAGCCGAAAACAAAAACCAGATGTTTAGAAAGAAATGCAGAAACATGTTTCACTAAGAGAAATAAAATATCATACTCCAGTATTAAACAAATTATGTTTTTTCTCTTGTTTTTTTCTCTTCTATGTCCTCATTGTGTGGCTGAATGGAATCAAACTCAAAACCTGAAGTAGAGGAAACGAGGCCTTCACCAACATGCCACTTATTGGACTACAAAGATTATGCTAAGATGCTTAAAGTACACGAATGTTCCAATTTGTTAAGTACCATAATACTTACAAAGCTTGTGTATAATAGAGACATAAGTACCTCCAGCAAATTTTAGTACTTTCTATCAATGGAATACGGACATCTGATTCCTATCAAATATAGATGCTCAATTTGATGTTTATTACTATTGATATACGATAGGGTGTGAGGGCCAAAAGCTTCCATACCATAGTGAATGATACTACACATAAAAACCCATTGTTACCTCCTTGTTACTTTAGTAGCTCCCCCAAGAACTAAGTTCACACACTTGGTATGAGTTGCTTTACAAGAGAATTAAGAAGGATATAGACCAAGCAGTGCTCACCCACACACGTACTCCATGATCAAATGCACACATTTGTCATCTTGACAATAGCCAAATAAATTTACAATGAAAGGGAAATCGATTTTTTGTAAAATACTTTTCTCTGCCAACACATGTGCTACCTGCAGAGCTCAGAGTTAATTATAGTGCCCCATACTGTATGCAAGATTTGAATACTTGCAATAAGTGAGGATGATACAAAATATAATAATGTAAGCTACAATATGAAAATCAGTGTCAAGTCATAGGTACTGCAAAAAGAAAAAGAATGCAGGAGTGCCAAGCAGATCAAAACTAGTTAAAGCTATTTGTCAATTAAACATTTTCCTTCATAAGTTCTGATCTTATCAGCATTCAATACACTTTGTACTTAGACAAGTTTATATGCAGTGAAAACATATTGCCAGAGAATCAACACTAAAAACATTTTACTTACATAGGAACCCAACTAGAGATTGGTATTGTAACCTGAAGACAACAAACCTAACTCCTAAAGAACATCATTGAAAATGTATTCAGGTATGATCAGAGAATACTCCAATGAGCATGATAAGCCCTGGTAGGACAACCATCTCTCTCTTTCTCTCTCTCTCTCTCTCTCTCTCTCTCTCTCTCTCTCTCTCTCTCAGTAAGTTTTATTCCTCCGCGTAGCTGGTGGTTAAGCTACTGCCTTTTTACCCTCACCATAGCTGGAGGTTAAGCTTTCATTTTATTTCTAGTTTATTTCTGTGTTATTCTATGTTTTAGCTGATAGAAATAAGTCCAACATGGACAATGCCCCTTTCTGATGTACTTTTTCTTTGTCTCATGTGCCCAAGGGCACTCTGTAGACATTAATACATTCTATTCTATTCTATTCTCATGGATGGTACTTCATTTATTCTTGCCTTACTACGCCTTGCTAAGCACTTTTTACAGTACACAAAAACCTTGAGTTGACATGTGGGCGTCTATACAATGTTAAACTTGAAAATTACCCCTATTTGAACAATTTTCCTGATCAACGGTGGAGATTCATATGCCCTAAATCTATTGGACAAGATACTTGGCCTCCATATAAAAACCAGCAAGACTACCACCTTTGTACTCTTCCAGCGACCTCTTCTACTTGGCGCCCATTCATCTTTCGGCAGTGATTTGTCATCACCAAATCGTTGCACATTATATGTTACTAAATCACAGTTGCTGTTCTCTCAGCCACAAATCACGTTTTTTGAGTTGACTTTTCACATAGCTTGAGCGCTGGGTTTCCAGCCTTAGATTGTGCTATTGATAGTCGATTTTCTCACATAAAATGGATGCATATATTTATTGTAGATCACATGTAGATTGCTTGCATATACACTACATATTCTGGTTGTGAATCGCATTTACAATGCTTGTGTAATCAGCAATCATCATGATCACATCACTAGCTGTATGTACAATGATGGAACTACCATGTATATACAAAATTGGTCGTTATTTGTAGAAAATTAGGTCTCTCAGCTTGAAACCTCATGAGACACATGGATTTGTGCAAGAGTGTTGATATCCAAATGGATTAGTATGGCATGGATTGGCCCTAATACCGACATGGATATCCCTACTCTTACAAACTTGCCGACAAGTAGTCAGGGTGACCAAGAGGGTCATAGGTCTTTGGTGGGGCACGAGGGTGGTACCCTATTCACAAGTCACAGGGGCCAGGCATGCCAAGTGGACTGAATACCCACAGGTGGATGCCATGTGCCAGTTGACGGGAATAGGACTCAAGGAGGGGGTGTGTATGGTTGGGAGGTTCATTCTACACACCGGCCTTCTAGGATTCACGAGCTTGGAGAGACTTGCTTGTGACAATTGGTATCTGAGCCTCGTTCTAGAGAGAGAAAACGTTCGTTCTAGAGAGAGTGTGTAGAAATTGTCAAATTTTGCTTGTTTTTGAAGGATCTGGAGGGGAGAAAACGTGGGAGACAGATTTCAGAGGTGTTTGTGGACCTCCAGCTCTGCTGTTCCAGCCTATTGGGAGCCCACAACAATCCGATTTGAAGCAGAAAATTTGGATTAAATTCTCTTGAAGGTCCATCGTTCTCCTGCAGCCTATCTTTAGCACAGGTGGAAGTGGGAAAACGTGACAATTTGTCAGATTTCAGTGATCAAAGGGGTCCTTGATTCCTCTTCTAGTGGTGAATCATCTCAGATTGCTGATTGGCAGATCCAAATTACAATTGGAGGCAAATCATCAGCGATTGAAGGCTGTTTTTGGCTGTTTGGGAAACGGAAAAATGGCCACAACTTTCTCTACTCTTATCGGATTGCTATGAGATTTCGGCAGGTGCTTGGGGGTGCTGAATCACTGCAAGGGAGGCTGCAAATCTGAGAAAAAATTCTGAAATCACTGATTTTGCTCAAAACAACAGATTTTCGACGTTTTTTTAGAGCTTTTGGAGTTGAAACGTCATAACTTCTCCGTCCTATGTCCGTTTGACCTAAGATTTGGCACGGAGCATCCTCACAAGAGGGTGACCTACTACAATAGGACCTTCAGCTTGCTTGCAGACCTGAGCATGCATAAGTTCGCATCGATTTGATGCTGTTTTTTCACCTATTTTCACAAAAAGTCGACAAAACTTCAAATTTTTCTGGCAACTTCTTCCTCGGTCATCCATACTACGTCTTTGGGAATCAGGGTTTCTGGGTATCCACAATCTTGAGAACTCGAGCCGTGGCCACCGACTCCTTCAAGTTCTCAAAACGTTGCTGAGCTTCAGCATCCCATCGAACCACAGTGTTGTTTTTCCTTAACTGGTCCGTAGAGGAGCAACTATCCATGAATAATTCCTAACAAACCACCGGTAGAACTTACAAAAGCCTAAGAAAGATTGTAATTGGCACATATTGGCAGGCCTCAGCCACTTCTTAACCACAACCACCTTGGCTAGGTCAACCGAAATACCCTCAGCTGTCACTACGTGACCCAAATACTCGACACGAGTTTTACACAACTCTGTCTTCTGAGCATTGGCATACAAGACAGAAGCTTGTAACTTGCCAAATATAGTCTTGAGATGAAACTCGTGCTCCTCGACTGCTTTACTAGTAACCAATATATCGTCAATAAAATTGATGACAAACTTGCCCATATAGTCTCGCAAGACATCATTCATGAGCATCATGAACGTGGCTGGGGCATTGGTTACCCCAAATGGCATAACCAAAAGCTCATAATGACCGAAACGGGTCGGAAGGCCGTCTTCTGGATGTCTTCATCTCGAATCCGTATTTGATGGTGTCCACTTTTGAGATCTATCTTACTGAAAATGGTTGCACCTTGCAACGCATCTAGTAGATCATCAATCCTGGGCATCGGATACCTATGCTTTATAGTGATCTTATTCAATCCCCTGTAATCTACACATATCAGGAAACTACCATCCTTTTTCTTAAAAGTAAAATAGGAGAGGCAAAAGGTGAATAACTTGGACGGATGTACCCCAACTTGAGATACTCCTCCAACATCTTTTTGACTTCCTCTTCCTCTTTTAGGCTCATCCTATAAGGAGGCCTACATACCGGATTTGCCCCTAGAACGAGCTCAATACGATGATCAACGTTCCGACGAGGCGGCAACCCCTCTAGCATATTACTAATAAGCACGTGTTTAAACTGAGTGCAGATGGACTTCTCCAACTCACTTGTTGGGTCACATCTAGGCTATAATGAAAATGCATGTGCACTAGGGGATGCAAAAGTAGATGAAGCTTCTTGTGATTTATTAGTGAGTGTGCTTATCTGATTATTATCAACATAAGAATCAAAACTGGAATCAACGTTCACATAACACAACCACAAATATTGAATCTCCATTCTCTTTATTTGCATACAGGTAACAAGAGGACCCTAAACAGATGGTCTCTCTCCCTTTAAGACATGAGACATACCCTCATGCCCAAACTTATACACATGTGACTTAAAATCTATAGAGGGCTGCTTACTTGCATGCCACCGCTTACCAAGTACAATATCAAACTTAGCTAGTTTAGTAAATTCAAAATCTAACTTCTCGGTATACGTCTGAATAGACAAAGACGCCCGTGAGATTCTTTCATCCCAAACCTCTGTTCTCTTACTCAAAGTTGTCACATGTGGACACTTGTTTGAATCCAATGAACCTCATGCAACCTTTTAGAGCAATTGTGGCTCCACAATATATCGGTAATTAGATGGAACAATAGCTAAGCGAAACTTCCTCACCACGCGAGAATTGATAATATTATGCGAGGAACCAGTGTCAAACAAGACGAGCACGTCATGACCTTCCAGCTTTCCCCTCATGCGTACAGTGCACTATCAGGAAACTGATAAGCTTCACGCGCCTTGGTGGACAAATAACATACTGGTGCCCCTGGAACAAGCTTCCGCACAGAAATAGTCATGACACGACGAGTGTCCTCATCATCACTTACCAACAAGTCATCCAAAATTTCATCATCCTTGCCCTCATCTTGACGTTGCATAGTATGGAGCTTCTTGCCCATACGTCGAGGACAATCTTTGAAAAGATGCTTGCCAAGACAAAAAAAGCATAATCCGTCTTTCTTGGCCTCATATTTTTGCTCAGGACTAAGGGGAGACTTGTCGTAAGCACGACGAGCCATAGGAGATCTCGCCTTGCACTTCAAATTCTGCTGCATTTGGATAGGATCCTTCTGCGAAAAGCCTTTCTGACCAACGTGGCCAGACTTTCGCGAACCCTTCTTCTGAGGCCAGCTTGGCGCTCCAGATTCAGCCTTGGTGCGCACATTACCTTCAAAGTTGAGAGCTGTAGCAACTGCCTCTTCTAAGGTTTTGCATCCTTCATTTAGCACTGAAGGCCTCAACTCTTCACGAAGGCCAAATATGAACTTGAAAACTACCAGCCACTCGGGAATCTCTTCCGGAATCTTGATAAGCGTCTCACGATACCTATCAGCATATTCTTGCACCATGTATTGCCTCTGACGATGCAAAAGCCAAGCATCCGTCGCACGCACATGCTCATGTGGAGTAATAAACTGAGCTCTGAAAGCTTGCTTAAACTCAAGCCAGATGGATAGAGCCTGATTAGACTTCAACAACTTGCGCCACCACTTGTCAACAAAATTAGTGAAATGGTAAATAGCTTTGCGGACCCGCCAACCCTCATCAGTTGGGGACCACTTCAAATCAAAATATTCCTCCCACTTATGCAACCACTGATCTACTATATCAGTAGTGCATTGGGTAGTGCTTCCTGCGAAATGGGTAGGCTTAATGTCCTTTTAGATAGGGTGGAGGTAACATAGGATGAACAACAGAAGATGGAAATGGATAAGGATAAGGGGGAGCATGCTGTGAGGATGCATAAGCACTAGCTACCATCATCGCTCGCATCTCTGCGATGGTCTAAGGGGAAGCACAGGTGAACTGGTAGCCACTGTAGACGGATTACGTTCAAGGCTAAGCATAGGGCTAGGAGGTGGTGATTGGAGAGCAACAGGAGGGCTGAGAGGTATATCGACACGGTCGTCTTCCATAACGAACAAAAAGCACAGAAAAAACAAAGTCTCTTTCTGAATGTACACAAAAAACAAAAAAAATGATTTTTCTTGTGAAAAAGAAAAACAGAAAGTAAAATAAATCAGCGAAGATTACACTAAGTATGGGGTCATCAGATCATCCTGAATCGGATGGTCAGACAAAGAGGATGAACCAGTCTATAGAAGACATGCTTCGGGCATATGTTTCCAGAAGATAGTCGGATTGGGAAAGGTACCTACCAATGATTGAGTTTGCGTATAACAGCGCAAAGCACTCAGTTATGAATTTTAGTCCATTTTCTCTTATGTATGGTTTCCAGCCTAGGGCTCCCATTTTAGTGGGCCTCAAAGGCCTAAAGGTTAAAACAACATTAGATTTCCTGCATGATATGCAAGAAATGTTGCTAGTGGCTCGCGATAACGTAAAATCGGCTTAGAATAGAGCCGAGTTTTACACCAATCAAAAGCGACAACCTAGGGTCTATGAGAAGGGGGCTTGCGTTTATCTTAGAATCCCAAAAGACTCTAAGGTGTTAAAGACTGGGAAATGTCCTGAGTTATCACCTCGTTATGTAAGGCCATTCTGTATAGTAAAGAAACTCCATTGGAATGCATACCAGCTGGAACTTCCTCAAGGCGTTAAGGTTCATCCAGTTTTTCACATTAGTCATTTAAAGGAACGACTTGGTGAGAAGGATGACTTGATACTCTAGGAGGATCTAGTTTAGCTAGAGGACTTGACATCCTTTGTACCTACGGAACCACAGGCCATTGTTGATGTACGTCAACGTGGGCTCAAAAACCGGCAGGTAACTAAGTACTTGGTTTGTTGGAAAGGAAGTTCCGAGGATGATGATACTTGGGAAAAGGAACATGACCTTAGACTGAGGTTCCCTGTTTTTCTTCCTTAGATAAGGAATTTTTTAAAGAACGGGAAATGTTAGGGACCTGTCACAAGCAAGTCTTCCCAAGCTCGTGAATCCTAGAAGGCCGGTGTGTAGAATGAACCTCCCAACCATAGGCACCCCCTCCTTGAGTCCTTCTACCTACTATTCCCGTCAACTGGCACATGGCATCCACCTGTGGTTGATCAGTCCACTTGGCATGCCTGGCCTCTGTGACCTGTGAATACTGAGTGACTCATAGGGTACCATCCCCGTGCCCCGCCAAAGACCTGTGACCCTCTTGGTCACCCCTACTACTTGCCGGCTAGCATCTCGTCATTGACGGCTAGGGTCCCGACGGTCAAGACACACTGCATCTCTGACATCTTGTCAGGCGGCCATACCGGATAACTGCTTGTGACGCACCGGTCCCTACTTGGAACAGATGTCCTCGTCGGTCACCGACCCTTGCCAACACTAGGCCTCAGGCCCTTTGGTAACCGGCCGTGCCGAAGTCGTGATAGAATTGTAACTAGACTCTAACAATCCTTCTCTCCTCTGGCAAGTCATCGGTCCTCGATGACAAAATTCTCAAAGACCGCCTGCCAGAATTTGCCAATGAACTTTGGATCTCGATCACTAAATGTCATTCAACAAACCAAACAACTTGAACAACTTTTCTACGAAAACTTGAGCAAGTTTAGAAGCTTTGACAATTTGCTTGGTTGGTATGAATCGCGCCATTTTAGTTAACTTGTCAACTATTACCCAAATGGCATCATTTTGCTTCGCCGTCCGAGGTAGCCCAACCACAAAGTCCATGGAAATACTTTTCCACTTTCTTTCGGGAATTTCCAAGGGCATTAGTAAACCAGCTGCCTTAAGTCTTTCGGCTTTATTAACCTGACATTGTCCACACTTGCGAACATATGCCTCCACTTGACTTTCTAAGTTTGGCCAACAAAAGTTCCTTTTTACTAAGTCAAGCGTCCTTTATGAGCCAGGGTGCCCTGCACACGGGCTGTCATGACATTCATGCAAGATTTGGGCCCTAATGTCATCATTTTCTGGCACAGAAACCTTTCCATTCCGGAAAAGTAACCCATTCCTTATGGAATAGTCCCTTTGTATCTTGTCCTGAGGAGAAATCTTGGAATCCTGCATTCCAAGCTCATCACTAGATCTAGAAGAACCTGCCAGAGGAGCTCAAATCAATTTTGGTGAATTACTTTGCACCATGCCATCGATCAATCAGCTCATTTATTCGCGACAAAGGATAATGGTTTTTAATCATTAACTTATTCAACTTTTTAAACTCCACACAAAGACGAGTACCTCGGTCTTTTTTATCAACAAGGAGCACAAGTGCCCCCCAAGGAGATTTACTAGGCCTTACATGGCCCATCTTAAGGTAATTTTGCAATTGCCTATAAACTTCATCCTCTTCAGTAGTACTCATCCTATATGGATACAATGATATAGGAGAACTACCAGGAATCAGTTTAATACCATGGTCAACACCCCTAGATAGGGAAAGACCCTCAGGAAGCTGCTCAGGAAACACATCGTTAAATTCTTGCCTTAGTTTCCTAAAGCTTACCCCCAACATCTTGCCACCACGCAAGTACATGACAACTAGATTGATCTTGTTATCATCGAATGAATCATGCATGGAGAAGTGCGAATTCCATCGATCCAACCACTGCAAGACCGCTTTCGGGGTTCTATCCTTCTTTTCCCCAGCAAAAACTTCAGGGGTGAACAAGGGTTGATGCACTAATTGCCTTAACTGCGTCAACTCCTTCAATTCCTACTGATCCCGAATGTGTTTGGATTGCATATCAATGATCTGTTGCTATAGATTATTGATTGCAAGTAACATAGCATCAAGATCTAAGGTAGAGGTAGGTGTAGTAACCTCCTTAGCAGGGGACATAGGCTGTGTGGTAGGATTAGGATCCATTTTACAAGAGGAACAGAGGTGAATTAAGATTCAAGAAAGAGAAGGTTGCAAAAGATCAAAGGCAACTCAAGAAGGTAGTTACAAAGCTACTCTTGCTGTCTGTTCACAAACCAAATGGTATTGTCCATGGCTGCCAAGAGGAATAAGAGAGAGCAAGAAGAAGGATGCACCACCACCTCCACCTCTTGTTCCCAAGAAAACTCATGCATAGGAGAGGTATGTCTCCCTCTCCATGCAATCCTACAGCCTGCTAAGTGGCCTTGCTTTGCCACCTTGCCCTCCACATAAGCTATTGTGGCCACCAACCAGCTTTCTTGCCAGTTGGCTGCCAGATCACACCCCTCCTTTGCTTTTCTTTCTTCCCTGGCTTTTGACAGCTTTCCTTCGCTGCAAACCAACGGGACAGGGACAAAAACTAAACTTTGAAGTGCTGGGGTCCGTGGAACTGGTGCCTACAGTACCCTGCCACCTGTCCACCTCTGGACAGTGCCATGTGGTGGAGTATTTAATGGCCCAACGTTCAAAAAAGTCCATCGTTGAAGAGAAACCTATACTGGACAGACAGGGAAAAAAGTTCTTTTTTAGCGCTGGGGGTGCCCACGAAATACAGATCCGATGCTTTGGAACTGAGCGGAACTGAAATCCGCTATAAGCTGCCACCTGTCCGCTCCCGGGCAGTGCCACGTGGCAGCATAAACTGGGGGTCCAAACTGCTTTTTTTGTTTCAAAACTCAAAAAACAGCAAGAAGAATGAGACTTAGAATGTGCGGAAAAAACACATTTCTAGCCCGATTTGAATTCCGTAAAAGGCATCGTAAATAACAAGCAATCTACGGATCAACGGACCTGCTTTCAGCATGCAGTGGCTCTGATACCATATGTTACAAACTACTACTACTACTACTTACTACCAGGTGCCGGTTAACCACAAGAGACCGAACGATTTCACGTTCCACCCCGCCGTAGGACCTAATCTGGGTCCACCCACCGTGCACTGGCCTGTGACCGTATCAAGCGGGATCCGACCTCCATCCTAGACAGTGTCCCACCACTACCTAGGCTCTCAACCATCTCCTGCCTCAAGCTAGCATACATCCTGGCCGTCAACACGCTCTCCATCCACGACCTCCTAGGTAGACAGAATAAGTGGCAAATGAGTCCTCCTCCCCTTGCATACCTCCAAGGAGAGAGACTCCAAGCCATGTGCACACCTAGATCATGACACGTGGCAACCATGCAGGTTCACGAGTCACCGGTCAAGTCTACAGGCCCAATCATTGTCCAGTCTCATAAGGCTTGGAATGGCATGAATTTTCCCCGAGACCTACCTATAAGTCCATGTCATACCTATTACTATGCATGTAATGATTACGATTAACTTAGCATACCTTTGATTGTTTTATTATGCTTGATATGGACCTATACCCTGGGACACTGATCAGTATGGCATCTGGCCTGATATAGTAAAATCAGGAGTTGGCCTATTGCTAGTACTTATACTTGAATGGGAAGATTGGACTATATTTCACAAATGTTATGTATGGTTGTGAGAGTTGTTTTTGACATGGATAACAACTGACACTCAGCTTTGACACCTATCTTCCTCGTTGTGCTAACTTGCGTGGTTTTGTGTGGTGGGATGGTGACAGGTACTAGCTAGATGTGTTAAAATAAGTTTTGCTTTACGATGCTTTTTAGTACTGTGAGAACTTCTGAGCTTTTACTTTACCTAGTTGGAATATGAATAAAGGCTTCAAAGCGTTTAGTCTTGCTTTGTCAAGAGGAACTATGTGTTGTTCTATTATCTCTCTTTCCATTCTTGGGATGTAAATCCAACTATTCCTTAGCTGGGATAGTACTAAACCCTTACCTTTTATCCGATTCATAAGCTAACATAGGTCTATTTTTTATTGGTTTAGTCTTGGGGATGGTTTCAGGATGTTGTTAATCTGGGTTATGGGGAGCCCCTTCCTCCGCCAAATCTCTTTATTCAAACATTGATATGTTGTATGAAAAAGGCCGTAAATGTGCATGAATTCATTCCTAATGTTGATATGGCTACGTGTTCTGCTGCTGGACCTGAGGATAAAGTACTTTATTTGACTGATCTACTGGAGACCCTATTGGGTTAGAACCTATTTAGAATTTGTTAAAAAGAAGGATCCTTTGAGTACGGTTGAAAATCTACATAGTAATCTGGTTGATTTGGCTGAAAAGTTTGAGGAAGACGAAAGATTCTGCAACTTACACATAAGAAAAGTCTTTTTTTGCCTTGAAAAAGAAACTGGTGTTGTACTCATTGAACCTACTTCTCATACCCCTGATACACCATCCTCCCCACATCCACTTGTTTTTGTGTTGATGACCTGGACAAAGAAAATTTGTCATAGATAGAAACCTTTTCCCAAGACATTTGTGATGCAAGTGATCAATCCACTTTTGAATATCTATTAGGCCAAAAGTTGTCAAGTTCTGATGGTACAGAACCGTATCACATAATTCAAATCCTCATGTACCTCTTTTAAGCTATGGAGCCTTCCCTTTGTCAATTTCCTTGCTCCATTACCTGTCGACTTTCGGATTATGCTTGCACACCTTACTAGAAAGGAAGTCCAGACCTGTAAACTTGCTGTTATTCATAAAAATCCTGCTCTTGAGAGTCGAGACTCCCATAGCTTTTGACATTGTTACACGCACGAACATGTTTGAACCATCTCGTTGCCCTTTCTTAGTAGACTTGGGCCGGAGTTAGGGGACATTTTGAGACTGGGTTTAATAGGATGAACCAACCCCATTTCAGAAACGTGGTCAGAAATGCATTCCAAAACCGTGTTTCTAAAATGGGGGAGCGTTTCTCAAAAACGTCTTTTGATTTTTTTAATTTTTGTGGGCAATATGGGTATCAGATTAAAGCTCTAATCAAGAGAATTGCATTTTTATGGGTTTCCAAGTGTTTTGGTTACACTTGGAAAAACCTATAAAAATGCAATTTTAGGGCTAGTTTAGGGCAATTTTAGGGCCAAAAATATATACAATATGTTTTATTTTTTTGGCACGATTCTGCTCCAGAAACGCATTTTTGGGAACGTATGGAATTGGAAGAGACCATTCTTCAAATGTAGATGCAGAGACAAGTGCAGAAATAATTCTTCCATCATTTGGTTTGAGCATGCAGTATGATTCATGATGAATCATTTGAGTAAGTTCTTCCTTGAAGCCTCGTTGCAGAATCAGGTAAACACGCTCTTTATGTGGTTATACAAGCCGGCTAGAGATGTTGTAAAAGCACACTTGACGTTTCTATTTATCAGACAATATATGATCGATGCCTCTATCGAACTTGCTAAAGATCCATCTGCAAATATTTTAGCAAATCTAGGCGATGTGGACAACATCTGAGAGATTGAACGATTATTGAAAAGGCCTAGTTTTTCTACTATTCAAGATAAACTTTTTCAAAATTTAGGTAGAAAATGGGCACATTCAATCTTAACAATCCTAGTTCAGTCATTTCTATGTCTGGTGCTGGTAAGAAAAGGAAGTCCACTAGCTACAAGGGAAAGGAAGAGCAAGGCAGTAACACAAAGAATGACCTAGCTGTAGAGAAATTAAACTTTACCACTGAAATCATGCGCTTATGCTCCCAACAGTCCATACAACCTGGACATATTGATTTACAATCAATTATCTATGAGAAAGGGTTGCAAATAGAAGCCATTGAAAGACTAACTAGCCCAAACTTTACTCTGTTTCCTGATAATTCAAACGATTCTATTGAGTATTCATTACAGTAAGCCATAAACAAGATCAAAAATCTTTTATCGAAAGAATTCATGTGTAGTGAAACACTACCTTATTTACTTTGCACATATCAGTCCCATAAAGAATCATTTAGATGAATAACTAATGCTCAAGTTTGCAGTTTTACCAGACTCGCTGTGTTCCTAATGGGGGCTCTTCTCTCTCTCTCTCTCTCTCTCTCTCTCTCTCTCTCTCTCTCTCTCTCTCTCTCTCCATCATCTTCTCACTGCTTCCATCTCCATGCAACTCTCACTTCTTTACCTTTCTTTGTGGCTAGATCTACCTTTTTTGTGCATGACACTTTCTTGCATCTTTTTAGCTACTCTAAGCTTGTTTCTCAAGATTTCATTGCTGCTATCCTTTTGCAATAGATCCTCAACAGTTTGAGTTTTGGAATTTTGATTTTTCTTGATCTTAAAATTTTCGCAGTCTGTTAAATCCTTGCAGTCCGTACGGATCCGTACCGTACTGCAAGTACAGTCAGACGACTGCATAGTGCTCTGTCTTACCTTCGATATGAATCAATTTTCGGGTCAATCGGACTTCGTATGACAAAGTTACGCTCATTTCCGTAGAACTACTTGATTAGGGTTTTGCTTCCTCTCTCATCTATCTCCTGCAAATCATCCTACGGCTTCGCTTCGCCTTCCTCTAGGCTTTGTCTTGCGCACAAAGCGTGCTAAGAAGTTTATGTCTACAGGCTCTCGCAAACGTCTTCGTACTTTGGAAATTGCATCCACCATGCCTACTGATTCTGTCAACGCTCCATCGCCACAGGTTGCTACTTCGTCCTCAGCTGCTATGGGAGACACATGCCACACCTACACACGGCACACCACTCCCGAGAACATCTCCTCGCTGAATGAGTACATTTCTAAGCAATTTGCCGCTTTTCTTTCACAACTCAATGAACTTCGTGCGGATTTGCTTACTAAGACTGCCACGATTGATGCTCAACAAACTGAAATTGCTTCTCTTCGTGCTGCGCTCAGTGCTATGCAGAGGGACATCATCCCTAATATCTCTCGTGCAATTGAGGATACTAAGGCATCCATGAGTAAGCTTCCCCTACTTGAGCGCCAAATACATGACACTGTTGAGTGCACTGCCCGGATTCCTGTTCTTGAACACTGACTTCATGAGACAGTGGAACATGTACATAAGGTACCTACTCTCGAGCAAGAAGTACGTGAGACCAAATCATGGGCTTCTATCCTGAGATCATCTGCCACCTCTTCGTCTTCTGTAGCACCCTCCTTGGACACCACGGTGCAAGGCATCTTGGCAGAACAACACCGTCGGGATGACAAAAAGCTCAACTTAAGATTCCGGGGTCTTCCTACTGAGGGCACAACACTGGACCAGGTTACCTCTTTGTTTAAGTCATGAATGGGGCTCTCAGTTCCAGGTATCCAGTATGCTTGGCGCCTCCAGCATGATTCAAAGGTATTATTTGTCAAATTCAAAACTATGGACGACCGGCAGATAGTTCTTCGTGCGCGTCGTACTCTCCGAGGTTCTCAGATTTACATAGATGATGACCTTACTCACTGCCAATGGTTACAACATAAAACTATTATTCAGGAGGCAAGGGAAAAACAACAGCGGGTGATATTTACAAATGGCAACCCTCGCTTTTTCTCCAAGCGTCAATAGGAAGTTGGGGTACTCGGGCATGGGAGCAGCCCGATAACTCCGGCTAGCGTCACATTCGGTTTTTGGAATTGCCGCGCTCCATCTCTTCTACAGCGGCTGATCTTGACACCTATCTGTGTTCGGCTGATTTTCTTTCTTCATAAGCCCCTATCCATTGCACCCATCCCTCTTCAATCCTGGGTCGACTATGCAACCAACCTATATACAACTGCTCACCCTTCCATCTCTCTTTCTTCTCGTCCTACCCATTGTGACCTCTTTTCTCTTGACATGGTTGAAGCCACCATCTGCAAACTCAAGAACAATCGTACGTCTGACATTGACCTCCTTTCAGCCGAGCTCCTCAAACCCATTGCCAAACTCGCCTCCCCTTTCTTGGCCCGCTGTTTCAACCGCTCTGTCGTTGATGGTTTTCCCATACCTTGGGCCACCAATCTCCTTCACCCCATTCTTAAAGCAGGCGATGCCATGAATGTCCACAACTATCGCACTATTATGATTGGTCATACCATGGCCAAGTTGTACGCCACTATTCTCCAGAACTTCGTTACGGCAGAGGTTGACTCTCGACTATTGTATGCGACTGGCCAGGCTGGCTTCCGCCGGGGTTATAGCCCTCTTGATCATGTCCTCACTCTACATACTATCATTGAGGAGGCAAAGCATATGGGCAAGAAGGTATTTGCTTGTTTCGTTGATCTCTCTAAGGCCTTTGATATTGTTCCCCGTCATCTTTTGATCAGCAGATTATGTCAGCTTGGCTTTTCCGACTCTATTCTCGCGGCAGTGGTTGCTCTTTATGAGATTGTTCTAGCACGTATTCAGCTGGATACTGATTTGTCTTCTCCCATCTGTAGCACTGTTGGCGTCAAGCAAGGTTGTCCACTGTACCCTCCATTGTTTGCACTTTATATTGATGATCTTGAGCGCCTCATTCGTGACAAAGGTGGAGATGGTTGCCCGTTGGCTCATTTGCTCATCCCCATTCTCCTTTATGCTGATGACATTGTTCTGCTTTCTCCCTCACCAAAAGGGTTGTAGTGTCACTTACAGGTCTTACATCAGTTTTGTGTTGCTTGGGGTCTCTTTGTTAACTTAAAAAAGACGAAGATCATGATTTTCAACACCAATCGACAAAGCCTTCACAATTATCAATTCTTCTATGACGGCCAGGAAGTTGACATTGTTGCCTCTTATACTTACTTGGGAGTCCTGTTTACTGCGCCCCTTCTTGGTTTCCACCAAGCTGCATTTGCTCACATTTCCTTTCGGTCTTTCAGCATTGGTCCAGTTCGAGCGTGGTTGTACAATGCATCTTTTTGACCCTGCTACTAGATGCCAGTTGTTTCACACACGGGTGGTTCCAGCAGTGATGTATGCCTCCGAGATTTGGTTGCCAGGACTTTCTCTTCGGGACTAGGCAGGCATTTCTCGCATTCAGGCCACTATGTTGGGTCGCATGATACGTGTCAAGACTACCACCCCTCATGATATCCTATGTGCTGAGTTTGCTACTCCTCCGATCATCCTTGAGGGCTTTTTCCGCCTAATTCTTTTTCTTCAGCGGATTCAAGAGATTCGTGCATCTCACCCGGATAGATACATAGTTGCTGCGGTTACTTCTTCATGTGTCCTAGCTGATTCCCATGCCAAGCTATCCTGGTACCGGCAGGCGTCTGATCTCTTACGACATCTGGGCATCTCTATCATGGATCTTCCTCGTGGTATGCATTCATATATCCGAGGCTATTTATTCCGTTGATATATGCAGCAGACTTGGAGCTCCCTCCCACCTTCCTGCATTCGACTGAGCTATTACCAGACACACTTCCACTCTCTGGATCCTTCTGGTTTGCCATTGTTGTCGCTTGCTATTGAGGCCGGTCGTGCATGGGATATCTCTCTCTCTCTCTTTAGCCTCTTATCCAAAAATCACCCAATTCCATAATCGTTTGCTATTCCAAATTGCCAAAATCCTACAGCCTGTTCATCACTGCCCCAGCCCTTCCGACTTGTCACTTTCGCCTATTATTTTATCCGTTTCCAGCCATCTTTCACAGTTTATCAAAAGGCTCTCCAGCGCTCATCCTCAACCACATTTCACAGAATTCCGACTCCGTTTGATATTCCAATTTGACATTTCCATCCTGGCTGTCCAGCGCATTTTTACAGCCTTCATTCACTTTTTCCATTTGTTGATTGATGCTACTTGTGTTCTTGAGCACCATGCTATAGATGTTGTCGCCTATGCTCCTTATTTCGATATTATTCATGGGTCTACGGTTTCAAATGCCTTGGCTACTCCAGTAGATCTCCATATGGCATACAACTAGTTCTCTTCACTTGGTACTGTTGCTGTGGATCTCTCTCAACAGACACTTTCCTTTACTCATGCTGGTCAACATCATTCACTTGCTGGTATTGATTCCCAGGATGACTATCAGTTGGTTTTTGAGAAGCAGATTATGCGTAGCCTGCCAAAGGCTCAAATGCAGCTCTTCTTTCCATTTAGAGTACATCAGTTGCTGCTTCACTTTCACCATCCGTGGGTCCTCTTCCT
Source organism: Diphasiastrum complanatum (assembly GCA_029204225.1). Taxonomy (NCBI): domain Eukaryota; kingdom Viridiplantae; phylum Streptophyta; class Lycopodiopsida; order Lycopodiales; family Lycopodiaceae; genus Diphasiastrum; species Diphasiastrum complanatum. Next base: position 97,523 of record MU831821.1, read on the forward strand.
CAGGTTGATGCTGCTCCGGATTTACAGGTTGTTGTTGTGTGCCTTGTGCCTATATGCCTTGATTCACAGATATTGTATTCAGTGGTCATTCCTGGTTTCATTGATATTCAGGCCGTATACCTTGTTGGTATTTCTACTATTGCTTTTGCGCATACCTCAAATAGCCCTCCTGGTTCGATGGTTGGTGCAGTATCTTCTCCATTGGTCTCTATATCTCCATCTCTTGAGTCCGTTATGGCCGATGTTCCTGCTGATTTCTATGGGGTTCTTCACAGGTCCATGTTTGATGGTTCCCTCGCTATTGGTGATCAGGTTGTATCTTCTTTCGCTTTACTCCATGGATCTCCGCTTGAGGTTTGTGAACCGCCTCATGATATTTCTACAGTTCCTTACATGATTCATGCGCCTTTGGCCCTTACCGTTACACATTTTCCATCCGAGGATATGCGCCAGATGGTCACTATTACTTATTTAGGGTATTTATATGCTGGGATCTTTCTAGATGAGTATACGGGCATCCTTCAGACTCCTTGTGTTTCTACATATAGGTTTGTTGCAGTCCATGCCGATGCTATGGATATATGGCATTCCTGGTTATTACGTATAGCTTGGTTTCCATTTGGACATGTTGATTGGTGCTGGTTTTTCCATATTACTGATCGCCTATGGTGCGGATATCCATCTCTATGATTATGCATGTGGCTCTCTATCTGTTCCTTGGATTGTTGCTCATTGTCAGGCTTGGCATATCCTGATGCCTTGGGTTATTACCTCCTTTCCAGCTACTGTTTGTCCAGGTGATCTTCAAATTCCCCGTCATTTCAGGTTGCTCCATAATGCTTGGTCTCTGATGCTGAGTTGCCACTTTGTTCTGGTTTTCCGAGACCATCAGAGTACCTTGAGAGAGTTCCTTCTCCTCTCTTGGATAGTTTTCGTGGATGTTGCCACCATATACTTCAGTATTGCTCATATGTGCTTTGATACTCATCCCCAGCTACATGTGGATATTGATCCGATGCTTGCTACTGATGTTGGGGATCATGTTCCTCGTTCCAGTGCATTTCTTCTATTCCTCACTTGTGCGCCTGGTGTGTACTTTGGGATTACACTTGCAGCCAGTTCCAATGGGTCATCCGATTCTCCATCCATTTTTGGTGTATCCTATGATCGATTGGTATGTCCATATGAGGTCTTTCTGGATGAGTTTTTCGGCTACAGTTTTTCAGTTGAGGCCTCTACTGTTTCTAGATTTGTTGCTATTGTTTTTATGCATCATGTTTTTTTAGATGATGCATTGATTTCTTGGAGCTTCTGGAGCTTTTGGCATGCTGCTCTTCTCGTGATAGGGACCTTGAAGGTACCGTGTGCCATTGCTACTTCTCATTCATGGGCCTTATGGATACCTTGGGCTTTTGACCATGCTGGTGCACATTTCTCCATTTTAGCTATCCTTTGTTGGGATGATCTCTTTATGATCCATGTTTCCTGGCATATCGCTTGCTTTTCCATGCTATTACAGCGTGCCTATCATCCTGCTTATGTTCCTACTCCTTGGTGCTGGTCTTCCGATGCTGCTATCTTTTCTTGGGGCACCTATATCACTGAGTTTGCACATATGGTTGATGGTTACGTGTATGATGCGGCTATTCATGATGAGTGTCCATCTCTTTTCCAGTTTCCTTATTGGCTTCCCGTTGCTGATGCAGTTCTACCTTCTCGGGCTTTTTGGATACCTTGGTATGATGTCCCTATCTTTTGGGCTGATCCTCTACTATCTTGGGCATTACGGATACCTTGGCATTCCTGGTTGCTGCTTGATCTTCTTCTGGTTCCTTGGCATTCCTGGTTGTTCCATATTGCTTGGTTTCAGATGACGCGGCCGAGATGTTCCCTTCATCGCCATGATGTTGATCATGAGTTGTTCCCTTTCTTACCAGCTGCCATTCACCAGGTTCGCCTTCACCATAGTCGATGCTACCGACAAATTCAGATTTTGGTCCAGTTGGATGGTCGTCTTGTTGAGGAGGCCACATGGGAGCCTATTGATGTCTTTTATCATACACCATCACTTGCGGATCAGGATCGTGCCCTTGCTGCACTTGTTGATTCCTCTACATCAGATGTTGCTCTAGTTGTTGATGCACCAGGGCTTGCTGCTGTTTGATCCAGTTTCTTTTCGGCAGTTGGGTCTTTTTTTTGTGTCGGTACTTGGCTCATTACATTCGCTCGGTTCATTTACATTTACTTTACTTTATGCATAAGCAGGCCTGCCCTTTTTATTCATTAGTGACACTTAGACTATATGGTTGGCCTTTGGCCTTATTATTCATTATTAGGCCATTTGGACATATTACTGGAGAGTGGGGGCCTTCTTGGAGGGCGCACTATTTTCCCTCCCAGTTGGGCCCTAGCCACCGGAAGCTTCCTTTTAGGGCTTCCTCTTGGCTATAAGTAGGGAAATTGTGTCATTTGTTATTCAGCTGATGATATTGATCTCTCTCTTTAGTCTCCTTAATCTCTCTCTTTCCTGCTATCTAGGGCTAAGTCTTGCTTATGTGCTGCTTTCATAGCTTAAGTCTTGCTTATGTGATGCTTTCATAACTTAGCTCTAGATCAGTTGTGGCTCCATTCGTAACTCCCACGGGTGCCCAAAAGAAAAAGACGTTAATAAAGCTTTCTCTCTCTCTCTCTCTCTCTCTCTCTCTCTCTCTCTCTCTCTCTCTCTCTCATGGTTTCCAAAAATGAATGTACTACTGTAAAAAGCTAATTGGACAGCGATTTGCCATCACCAAATCGTTGCACATTATATGTAACTAAATTGCAGTTGGAAGGCGCTGATTTCTCAGCCACAAATCACATTTTTTGAGTTCATTTTTCACATAGCTTGAGCACTGGGTTTCCAGCCTCAGATCGCGATATTAATATCCGATTTTCTCAGAAAATTGGGTGCATATATTTGTTGTAGATTGCATTTACTACATATTCTGGCTGTGAATTGCATTTTACAATGCTTGTGTAATCAGCAATCATCATTATCACATCACAAGTTGTATTTACTATTGATAACCGCCGCCTTACCATCACTCTCTCTACGAGCAGTATGACGCTTGTGTAATCAGCAATCATCATTATCACATCACAAGTTGTATGTACAACGATGGAACTACCATGTATTTACTGTTGATGACCGCCGCCTTACCACCACTCTCTCTACGAGCAGTATGATGTTTTTTCCACATTTGTTTGATCACATGCTAGCTCACATTGGACAGCGATTGTTACTTTCACACTGCCATATTTATGTAGTAAGCCTTTGTTATGCTCTAATCTTTATAACGAATATACGTTTCAATATGATTATGGTTTCACAGCTAAGTCACAATAAGTGACAATGATTTGCGAATCCACGTTTTTGGTGTGAAGCTCTCGTTATAGCATTTCTAAATCAATCCATTATGTACACACTATCTAGTTAAGGTTTTGTGATAGCTTTTGAAAGGAGTAACAATAGATTGGGATGAATCCGTTTTTATACATAGAGTTTAGCTTGTTATGAGACAAGTATATGTTGAATACTCATCGTATGTTGACACATTACCTCTTGAACTAAGACATATACATTGTTGATTAGTAAAAAGCACAAAGAGTCATGGCATCCACACAAGAACATACAACATCACTTATCCAGGTTAGTAATATGAGACCCTTGATGAGTTTTTGCGGATGCTATCGGGAGGGATACCAAGAATTGGGAAATGTCATGCGCAAATCGCATTGAAATCAATAATTTTTAGCATAACCTGCTGGACATTTACGATAGACTTGCTTTTTTGTACTTTGTTACAAAGAATAGGAATCTCAACTACCTAAGCTAAATAGCAAGAATTGCCTTAACAATTCAACACACCTTTTCTCATTTAAAACATAACATTTCACATTATGAATCTTTTTGTTTTATCATTGTCTAAACAAAATTGGTCGTTATTTGTAGAAAATTAGGTATCTCGGCTTGAAACCTCTTGAGACACATGGATTTGTGCAAGAGTGTTGGTATCCAAATGGATTAGTATGGTATGGATTTTCCCTAATACTGACATGGGTATACCTGCCATACCTAATGTTATTAAAACGTCTTGATTTACTATATTGTAAGTCTAGCTCATTCCGTTAGGTACACATACTATGATGATAGAATATGTCTTGTGAATACCTTAAAAGCATGGATATGCTCAGGGAAATTGATATTGGTATACGACCTATTGGGTTCACTCAACGGTCATAAGGCTCGGAATGGCATGGATTTGCCCCGAGACCTAGCTATGTGTCCATGTCGTACCTATTACTACGCATTGAATGATTATGGTTAACTTAGCATACTTCTGATTGTTTTATTATGTTTGATATGGACCTATACCCTGGACACTGATCAGTATGCCATCTGCCCTGATACGGTAAAATCAGGAGTTCCATCGCTAGTACTTATACTTGAATGGGAAGAACTATATTTCACAAATGTTATTTATGTTTTTAAGTTGTTAGACTTGTTTTTGACATGGATAACAACTGACACTCAGCTTTGACACCTATCTTCCTCGCTGTGCTAACTTGCGCGGTCTTGTGTGGTGGGATGGTGACAGGTACTAGCTGGATGTCTTAAAATAAGTTTTGCTTTACGATGCTTTTTTTAGTACTGTGAGAACTTCTCATCTTTTTACTTTACCTAGTTGGAATATGAATAAAGGCTTCAAAGGGTTTAGTCTTGCTTTGTCAAGAGGAACTATGTGTTGTTCTGTTTCTCATCTCTCTCTCTCTATCCTATCTCTCTCTCCTCTCTCTCTCTCTCTCTCTCCCTCTCTCTCTCTCTCTCTCTCCTCTCACCCCCCCCCAGCACTCAGGCTCAGATTACCTCCTCTAGGAGACAGTCATGCCGAGATACAGAGTCAGACGATGACGATGATCACTCCCTCACAGATATTAGAGACAGTGCACCACTCATATTCATGCCGCAACTCGTACTACCCGTCCTATCACGAGTGCACACATCTTCCGCCCTCCTAGACAATGTCAGCGACAACCAGTACTATCTCATGTTGCAGCTCGTATCACATCCTTTTTCAGCAGCAGTGCAGGATGATATGCTCTACATTAGCTTTTCCTATGCTCCTACTTATTGGCTTCAGTTTATAGTATTTAGTTACGTTGCTCTTTTCTTATGCATAGTCTTTGGAGACGTTTATATACGCCCCCACAGTTACCACATACTTGACATGTACTTTTATTTGTCTTATATGCCTTTTGGCACGGAAAAGACATTAATAAAGCTCTCTCTCTCTCTCTCTCTCTCTCTCCTCTCTCTCTCCTCTCTCTCTCTCTCTCTCTCTCTCTCTCTCTCTCTCTCAAATATGGATGTAAACAATGAACTTATACCTCCCCAATATGATGTTAGCATCTATAAAAAATACCTTTCACAAACTAACTTTAATTGGAGCAGAATGTCATTGAAGCTTTTGATTGAATGACAAACAAAAAGCAAAACCTGTTTCGTTTTGACAATCACTGCTTTTGATAGGGAT